>JXSR01S007217.1:20991-50717 GCA_000969725.1 Ophiothrix spiculata | reverse complement strand
TTGGTCCAAAACTGACCTAACCATCATATTCTACATGAAAATCCACATCTAGAAATGTATACTTTTATATAGGGTTACTTATCGGTTGCTGAGTTACAAGGCATACAATATTTCAGAAAATGAGGGGTTAACTGTGCCCTTAACTTGGTCTTTATGGTGATAACATTTTTATAAAACTACATCTCAATGTTTAAGTGCATACTCTGTTTTTATGTTATATAATTTCCATATTCCCTTTTGAATTTTCTCTTCAACGACCACTTTGTAAACTGTTTTTAATGGTTCAAAATTTTAACGGGATGAAATGCATGTTTATATATTGTGTGGCTGTTAAACTATTTTACGATTATAAAGTTCAAAATTAACCTAATTAACAGAACATGTTAAAGCTGCTAGGGCTGCTAGATTGAAGCCAAGAAATACTCTTGAATTAGCTTGATTTGAAGTTGATTACAATAGATTATATGATAATACAATATTTCAGTTTATTTAAATCTTCTAAGTAGGCTACAACACAAATTTGTTATACTCTGTGGTTATGAGATATAGAGATTATAAGTCCTGTCAGTTACCAGTTGTGAGTCATTTTTAGATTTTTTATGGGAGCTTTAACAGAACCACAGCAGACACACTTTTAATGCATCCCAAGCCACATTGATGAAAACTCCATGACCAGACACTATATATAAACGGCTATTAGTATTGTAAATCTGTAACTGATCTATAGCTCTAAAGCTAACCTTATTATGCCATTAGCATGGCTGGACTACCTGAAACTGAGATCTTAATGCATCTGCTGATACAGCTTGATTTTTACACTCCCGGTCAAAAGTGTTTGCGCACAAAACCTTTAACCAGCCATTTCTCGAGAACCGTTCATCATTTGCTTATCTTTTTTTCAGATTTGTATTTTACATATATAGATCTTAAGAACTCAACAGGAATTGCATTTACCGCATTTGACAATATGGCATGCTAGGCATACTGTATACTTTCTTCCGCATATTCAAAAATGGAGTTTAAATACATAACTGCACATTTGTTGGAATACTTATGACCTGAAAATGTTCTTTACGGTTACACGGTTATAACAAGCATTGAACTTATAAACTACATAGGTACAAACCAAAAAGTGTGTGTGGTGTATTTGTATATGGTCCAGGAAAGCCGCCATTTTTATGGTTGTGGAAGATCGAATATCAGAGGAAACATAGATTATTTATATTGGATACATTAGGCACCTATAAAAACATGAATTTTTGCAGAGCCTTGGTCGTATGATATAATAATTACGTTTTTGCCAGTATTTAAGCTTGCACAAACACTTTTAACCGGGAGTGTATGACTCGTCAATATCTAATGAAGCAGCAAAGAATAGAAAGGTTGAAATGCATCAATAAGGATTCATGCAGCTAATGCAGTCTTAAGATATTGATCCATAACTTCCATTTAGTCAAAATATCAAGTGGTTTATAGCTGTTATAAAGAAGACATTATCTCTATTATTACAGGGTGCATCAAAAAGAATTTTACAGTGATTAAAGTGACTCCATTTCAAAAAGTATGATACATTATTTAAATTTGTTTTTAATTATGATTAAAATAGACCATTATCTTTCCATAACAGAAAAAATTGCAGATGTGCGACAACCAGAACGGAAATTATGGTCAATTTTGTAAATTGTAAAAAAACCGGTTGCGCAAAGTCAATAAAAATATTGATGGATCCTTATGTTTTTCTCTTTTTACAAAGACTAAAGAACTTTAACATTACCTGCATGTCAGATTAGGGCTCTGTTAACCAAAGTGCGACACTTTTTGGCAATTAGTTTTAAACATTGATCAAAAGATGTCGACCAATTTTTAATAAATTTGGCTTAAACTAAGACCTTAGGACATCAAACCAAGTGATATTGAAAACCATTATTGATGCCATGAGAGTTGTGAATTTAAGTATCTAGGGAAGTTGTTTTCTTTAATGTGTGTTGACAGTGAAATAGCCTTGTAAATGAAGTGATAAAAATGGCAAACAATGGTCAAATATCCAAAGTTCATTCAAACTGTAATTACAAGGCAAAAATGGATAGGATTTAGCCTCCAAACGTCAGAAGTTATTTGATCTTCTTTTTAGCTAAAAGATGTTACCTTCAGTTAAAATTACAAGTGTGGAACCAGGCAATCTTTGCACAGCTGATTTTATTTACAATTTACAAAATTGACCATAATTTCGTGTCAGTTGTCGTACTACTGTAATTTTTTCTGGTATGGAAAGATAATGGTCTCTTTTACTTATAATTAAAAACAAATTTAGAGAATGTATCATACTTTTTTAAATGGAGTCAATTTAATCACTGTAAACTTCTTTTTGATACACCCAGTAGTTTGTTTGTTTTTTCACTGACACTTCACCATGGCGACATCCAGATGCTTCTCAAAATTGCAGATGTGAGTGATATGTATGAGTCAAAGGATTTTTGGCAGATTTAAAAAAGTTTTCACTTAGTTTACGTTTGTGCCTAATGCACATGTTTAATGAATTAGGGATCAAAATGTTTTGCTAAAACGTGTTACACACCCACATTGTTCATTTTATATTATTTTTAATCTATTCGCCGGGTTATGTCCGTCCCCCTATAGTTGGACACAGCCAATTGTGTGAGAGAGGGATGATGCTTTACTGTCAATTTGCTAGTTATTAAGTGATTTCATATCATTGTTGGTAGGGTAGATTAAACACTTGTTCTAAAGAATTAAATTTGGCTCACCATGTCTAATCTTGACCATTCAAAATCAGTTGATTGACTGCTTAAATATTTTCAATAGTTTTTTGTTCATTATTAAGGAGGTACATAATAAATCAAAATTTATTTTATGTAATATTGTCTTTTTTAAAAGCATATTTCATTGGTAAAAGTGTACTGGCATATTCTAATTCATTTAGCATACAAACTACGCCAAAATCGTACTAGTTAGAATATCTGCAGGACTATTTCAGACATCTCATTCACCATAAGTTCACAAGCAGCTGTGTGCTGATCCTGGTGACTAAAAGTTTTGTATCCACAACAAAAGGTTGATGCTCCTTCAGAAAACAAACTGTTGTAATGCCTCTGAACCTGTAGCCACACTCAAATACATTTTATGTAATAATAATGAATAACATATACATACCCCTCCCATCAATCTCAGACTTCTTTCCTACATCCAAGTTTATTCTCACCAAGTACTATTTCAGGAACATAATTTACTGTTTGCATGAGGTACTATAGGAAGATAATGGGAGGCCATCATAGTAAGATGGAATACAGCAATAATGGTAGCATGATTTATTGCTTCCAAGATTTGACTCCCTGTTGGATTTCTCAAGGGCAGTAATCTGGGTTATGAGAGGCCGACATACAAAGAAGGAAGAAGGAAAATCATAAAGTAATTTGCTTGAAAGAAGGGAAGTTGTCCAAGGACAACATTCTGGAGTATTTGAGGCCATAATATAAAAGGGTCTGAGATGTTTTGCCTTTTTTAATGCTCATAGTTGTATAAAAGAATCTTTTTTATTTCAAACTCTAATGAAGACCGACCCACAGGTCAAATTTTCATATTATTAAACACATTTAAACAAACACAATATATTGGTGTAGGTTGCAGCTTAATCAATATTAGTATTATATGCAACCATAGAATGATGAAACATTCACTCATCACTTGAATATTCAATACGATTTAAAAAGTGCTGCATGTAATAGAACTGAAGCACGATAAATCTACTTTTTAAGAAAAAATAAAAAATATGTTAGTAATGTGGTCAAGTGTTCAGAGTTAGGAAAAGAATACATTTTGCTGAAGGGGTTCTTTATTTCAATATAACATGATACGTTGGATGTTGTCTCATGTGACCCACATAAAAATAAGTAGATATAACAACAACACAATAGATATGTACCTGGACCAAAGGTTGCAGACAAACTCTCCATTTTGCAATTCATAATTTCTGTGCACTACATTGCCCCGTGCCCTCTAAGCAACAGGATGCCCAAATTGATTGATAGCACTAAAATGTTTTGATGTACTTCTAAGTGATAAGATAAAATGTGATGGTGAACTCTAAGAGCACTTTGTTAAAACATTCAGCTGAACTTGAGGAGGCTGTTTAAAGTAAACCTTCATTTGAAATGTTGTGAACCTTAAGAGTATAAGACTGTTAGAACATTGCACCATTAAGCTATGTGAAAAGAAATATATGTCTACTGTGCCAGTTATATTCTTTGTCTTAATGGTTTTCAGTTACATAGCATTTCCTGATTTTTCAAATGTGTTTCCAAGTTTCATAAGAAAAATTACCACTCAAAAGGTTTCAATTCTGTTGTATTTTACAGTTTCTTATCCTTTACTTTTGTAAATTTAAATATTGTTGCCATAATTAGACATTTCATGTTTCTAAAAAGAAACACGTTTCAGCCCTGAAATTGAAAATTGGTAAAGGAATGGTGCCAAAATCTTCCAAAAAAAATGAAGAAGTTGGACACAGAACTCATTTAATTTAATGAACTGGTTCATGAAATAAAAGAAATATATTAAAAAGATATTGGTGTATTATATAAAATAGTGGTTTCCTACATATGAACCCCTGACTTTTGGAATCCCACTTCAGTGTTCAGCAATCACAAGCCACTTTAGCATGTGCCAAGTATTTAGAAAAAAATATTATAAATATATAAATTATTGGTGTGACTTTAATTTGCTATAGGGACATTCCTTCAATATATCAGATGGGATTTCATATATTTATCGTCATATGGGATTTTCTGAAGTTTCAGTTTTGAGATTAGATTTTATTTCTATTTATCCATCTGTGCTCATTGCAGGAAACTGAACGTGCAGGAATTTTGTATATCCTGAGGCTAACATCATATAGAACTCTGCTGATACTCTGTTAATATAGTGAAATATGCATAACAATTCTCTCACTTGTTCTCCTCTAACCATGCAGCAGAAATGTAATGAAAAATGTGAAACTGACATGTTTTTGTTTTACAGAGTTTCCGTTCAATGCTTTTCAGAATTGTTTGATACCAAAATATGTATTTTGTCCCTAGGGCCAAAATTATACTTTTTTTGTCAAAAATCAACCTCACAATCATGTTCTGCATGTAACTCAGCTTCTAGAAATGAATAGTTTTACATGGATTGAAAGTTTGGTTGATGAGTTACATAACAAATATGTTTTCAAAAAGATTGGTTGATATTTAACCTTAATATACAGTGATAGGTCATTATTTCATTATAAATCTAAATTGGCACCATGCAAAGTTTAATACTTGACAAACTAAAAGTAACTTTCAAATTAAAGAATGTATTTTGATTAGAAATACCATTTTATACTTGATGACTAATTTTGAAAATTGATGCATGGTGATTAAATATTCAAAAATATTAAAATCTTGAATATTTGATAGCAGAGGAGATATAATCAACATAATTACCAAGCTACAATATCATATCAAAAAAGGTCAAGATGTATTATTCATAGATCAATCCTGTAATTTATCTTACTTCTTTTTTTCTTTCTCATTTCTCATTTCCAGGCATGATAGGGATTCTCCCTTAATGGATTATTAAAACTCTTTCTATAGCTACAAGGTGACTTTTCTCACTGGTAAGTTACTACCTAGTAATTAAACCATTCTTTGAGTTTTAAATTACACTCTTATTTTGCCAATGGCTTTGCATGCTGTGCTAGTGATGGAGTAATATTTTAACATCAGATAATTTGGTACTTTATTTGGATCCATTCATATGCGTAAAGGTAAGCAAACTATGTAGCTCCTTATAGGGAAATTTGACATCATATAAAAAAAAGAAATGAGACTAATAATGTGAAGAGAATTTTGTATGCAACTATTCTTAAAAAGCATATTTTGTCTGTAAATAGAACACTGTCAATAGCTACTTACTCAAATAATACAATAGTTCAATAGTTATTTTCATTTTTTCGAGTTGCACTTTTCATGCTTGCAAAATATGAGAAAAAAAAACATTTTATAGATATCACAATAAGTTAGCTCTTGGTAGCTAAACAAGTCACACATGTATGATTTACATCATTCACTGGCAGAATAACTATTGCTACAAACTTAAAGCAATACTATAAAGTGTTAAAAATGAAGCGCCCCCTGTCACCCATTACTTTTGGTGTTTTTAGCTTATTGGGTTTGTTTTGGATAGATATTAATACCCTCCAAATGATTTGGCTTAAATATGCTTACTTTTTCTGTTATGCCCATTTGTTGAATTAATTCAACATGTATTAATATAGGAAAGCATACATATCCTTTTTACCCATTTTTTGGTGGCAAAACAATTTTTTGACAAAATACACTTGAAAACGCTTATAGATTCACATTTCTTCATTTTTGCCGTTTTTACTATGAACCATTTTTGATCAAAATCTTATAGTATTGCTTTAATGTATTGAAATGAAATGGATGTTTGAGTCAAAGGGTTCTTATAGGAGTGTGTCTATTTTATTGATCTTATCATCAATTTATCTAAATGCAACCACATTTATCATCAGTGATTTGAAAATATTCAGGTTAATCAAATGGATTATATCTATGATGAATTTGCATCAGTTTTGTATTCATCTTTTAAATATTGATGCAAGCCTTGATCTTCATAACAGAAAGGTAGAATGATGAATCAAAGGCAAAGTCAGGGGGATTCATACACAGTCAACACATGTCAAAGATAAAATTGTGTGTGTAAGTCTATGGAGAAAATGTTTTAATTCAAATTTTCTCTGTAAATTCTATCACTGTCATATGAATGTATGGTTGTGTTTGTAAGCAACTGATTAACAACATACACTCAATTAGAGATCATGAAACTGACACTCTAAGAAGCTAAAAAGGTTTATATTTTGCATTGATCTCTATGGGAAATGGGTTGGCAGCCATCTTGGTGAACATGGTAGGCAATTTTAGGGGGGGGATTTGACAAAATCTTCTTTTTGGTGTAACTTTGTAATTACTTAACCTAGAATGGTGGTTCAAATGTCATTTTACTAATTTTGTCATCTTTAATTTGAAGTTACATTTATGAAAATATTTTCAATTTCAAAATTTTATGAATCAGCCTAGCAGAGTGAGGCTGCTATTTGAATCAAGTTGGGGCATATGAGATATTTGACCATCACCTAACAAGATAAGGCTTATTTCTTACATTTAACAGTAGAAATACTTTTGTTAGAAATTTTATACATGCCAACATGAACTCAGGTCTCTTGAAAAATGGTTCACTTACCATGATATTTAGCAAGTGAAGTTAGTTAAGTTTCTCGGACCTTTCAAAATGAATCGAAATCAGTGTAAAAAAATTGAATGATGACTGGAAAATCTATGTTTGTCCCTTTAAATATATAATTTATTCCCTGTTTAAAGGTACATGGTCTGATTTTTCAAATTTTAGTTTTCGTTGTCATATGAAAGATCACCACTAAAAGATGTTTCAATTTCAAATTTGAGTCAAATCTAAACAACCGTTTTGATTTTATGAGCAATTTTGTATTTTCCATTAGCCTATTCTTTACTGTGTAAATAATATTATGGTTACCATAATATTAATAAATTTAACACATTTTCACTTATATCTTCGAAACGCGACATGTTTCAGCTGTAAAATTTCACATGGGTAATGAGAAAAATATGAGGAATATTTTGGTACCAAAATCTCAGAAAGTTTGAAAAAATGTTGACCCATTCGGACAGGGCTCCTTTAATGCTATTCAATTTTGGGTGTGTGGAATGTCTGAAAGTATGGTTAACATATTTTCACACCCACACATTCGTAGGAACAACAAACCTTAAAGGTGCAATTTATGATTGTGATCTGATTATAACCGTGTCTCTTTTCTACCTAGATAGAAAATGAATACAAAATAGATGCATTCTGAAAATTTCACTCAATTCGGACTTACCGTTTTCAAGTTAGAAGCTTAAGAGTGTACTAAAAATCTCCATAGGTTACTGCATTGTAATTATTGTCAGGCCCCGACAATAATTAGAAAATGACACAATTTCGTGATTTTCTCAGGATTTGCAAGAATGGCTTTGGCATTGTAATATATAGCGGTCAAGGATTCTTATCAGCCAAAAATCTAAATTTTCATAGATGTGACCTTGAGAATGAAAAGTGGATCATGAATTGCCCTTTAAATATATGTCACACTACGTGCTGTCACAAATTGCAGGCCTAACTTGCCTGTAGTTTTTTCCTTTATATACAACTATGTTTTGTATTTTTTATATTGAATTAATCTCTGTTCCTGACAATAATAAAACCAGCTTTTTGATATCCTTAAATGCCACATATCAGGGCTTTATTTCATAACACTATATTTTAAGAATATTCCTAACTATTTGATTTTAGGTTACTTAGTAACATGAAAATTCTCGTTATACTTAATGAACAAGTTGTAGAATACCTAACTAAAAAATATGCAGACCCATTAGTCTAATTAAAAAATCAGATCAAAAGTTACGGATAATTTTGTAACATAAATAGCAACCATTCTGTTTTTTATATTTTCTTGGAAATATAGGATAGGAATCCATAAGAACTGGTAATATTTTATAAAATGTTAGTCATTGTTCCTCAATCTTGAATATATCTTGATTTCAGAATGATTGTTGTTCTGCAGTCCAACGTTAAACAAGTTTTTTCATAGTTTTGTGAAATGAAAGCCTAGGGCTTTTATTTGTACTCAATTTGTAACAAGTACTCAATTTGTAACAACACTTTTCAGAATAACAAGAAATGACATGAGGAAATTAACATAGAATTGTATTCAAATTGCATAACCTGCGGTGAAACATTAAAATGTAGTTCTTATGTTCCAAGGAAAACCAAACTAATTTCCCATATCAGGATATCAGTCTTATATTTTCCTAGAAAATGGTTTTATGTATCCTTTACCCCCTACCGTACACATTTCTGAATATAATAGAGTTGGAATGACAAACAGTTGTGAGGTTGAGTTCATATTAGTCATGTGATCATGTTCCCATAAACACAGATCATGTGATCAGTTTCCTGTAAACACAGGTAAAGTCTAGCCATTAAAGTGTAAAAGGTTACCAGGTGGGGGATACATTGATTTAAGAATAACTTACATGGATATTGCTATAATCCAACTACTTTAGAATTAAGCCATGTAAATAAGTCATATCAATTTTTTTCTCAATCATAGTGGCAAGCATAACAAAGCTTAAAATAGTAGTGCAAGGTTATATTCATTAGATAGTTTGTTTGAAATTAATAAGGCCTGTATGTTTGAAAATAGGCGCTATTATCAAATCTTATCATTAACCAAACTTGTTTATGGTAAATCCAAAGATTTTCAATATGACTTCTTTGAATAAAAAAAGTCTTGAAACTTGTTACTGGATGCATGGGAAAATGGCATATGTTTGTACCCTAAAGAATATGAGTTGCCATGCCTGTGGTTGAAACTCTGCCAATTTGAATATTTTAAATAACTTATCCACATACACTTTTGTTGGATTTCCAACAGATGTATACCCAAATTAAATATGAGTTCGCCCCCAGGTTAGTAAACAGAGGAAGCATTCAATTGTGGGTTAAGGTCATGTGCAATATGCAGCATGTATGGACTTGGAGTTTACTTTAAACGTGTACTATGATTGTTGTTTGAAATAATATTATGTTGGTTTGGAATTACTGTGTCAGGAAATATACTGCTATGTGTTGGAAAAGGGCGAAATTTGTCTGAGAAAACGTTTGTACTGTTGTTTTGTAAGTTCTTATTTTTAATTACATACTGGTTAACAAGTATTAAGCTTTAAGCTTAACTTACCATTGCTGTATACTATTTATTGTAAACTTGTTAGTGTTCTAATTATTCTTTAGGTCGATATATTTTTGACATGTCTTTCACCTTGGTCTAATTTTAAAGGAGATCGATTAATTGCATGATTTACATTGCTCTAGGGGTTTGCTTTTGAAGCCTGTTTCTAAAACAGGTTAATATATTATAAAGTGACAAAATTTCACATGCACTCACTTTGTTGAAATTGTTCATAAGGATTAGAAGTTCTAAATGACTGATATCTGCAGGTATAGTCTGTCTAAAAAGGCAAGATTCCTTTTATCCGTTTCTAGTGCAGTTGTTTTGCACTGTAAGGGTACTGGTAGTTGTATTGAATCTCAACTTCAACCTGATACCATTCAATCAATTAAATTATACGGACCAGTACCCTTACAGTGCAAAACCCACCGCACCGCAATGATAAAAGGAGTCTGACCTTTACACACTTGTTGAATTTGGCATACTCATTTACTGTAATTGGCTAGAAACTTTATGAGTGATGATCATTGAGTGCTCTCCCCAATATGTAATCAATGGTTTATACTCGGATAAAGTTATTTTTTCTTAAAATTTAGTTGAAATGCACTTCTATTTTTGATATATCAAAGAAATTCAAAGAATGGGTTGAAATTCAAATTAATTTAGGTGCAGAATTTTTTTTTGCAGAACTGTCATTCAATTTGATGTAATTAATGTTACAACCCAGGTAGTAACATTGAACAGCCTATGTTGTCCAATCAGAAGTCAAGATTGCATTCTGTCACTGTGGCATCAGTGCATCTCTAACAGATTAAAACAGTTTGTGAGATATTTCTTATTTTTACACCTTTTCAAAACCAGCAAAATTTGATCTTTCATGAAGTTAAGTACATTCACAGAACATGGATCAATGTAGTTTGTTCGATAAAATCAAAACGTTCCTGAACTTGTATTAAAAAAGGGTTTTTTTTAACCACAGTGCACATGGTCATGTGTTTATATAGAAGTCAATTTAAAGTGCAACTAATGTGGAGTCACACAAGTAAAATAATGGTTGCTAATCTAGAACACTCATTTACAGAGAATGGTGTTAATGTTTTTATTGACATGCAGCTGGCCTATGAAGCATACCAACCAATTATAAAACTCATCATTTCTGAAAACTCATTATTTCTGAAAAGTCATCATTGAATGGCTTATTACTTGTATTAAGGGCACAGTTAACCCCTCATTTTCTGAAATATTGTATGCCTTGTAACTCAGCAACCAATAAGTCTCTCCATATAAAAGTATACATTTCTAGATGTGGATTTTGATGAAGAAGATGATGGTTAGGTCAGTTTTGGATCAAAATGTATGATTTTGGACCAAGGTCCAAAAAACCCTTAAAATAGGCCAAAAATGACCAAAAAATCATTTTGGGCCATTTTGAACCTATTTTTGGCAATATTTCAAAAAGTAAGTCAAAAATCAAAAATTTGAGAAATGCGTTCCTAGACATGTGTTTCTAGATTATAAAAAGCATTCGAGGTCCAACTTTTGTTTTTTCAAAATTTAGTTAGGTTGTTTACAAATTAATGGTCCAAGAACATGTTTTTTTGGACCTTGGTCCAAAATCATACATTTTGGTCCAAAACTGACCTAACCATCATCTTCTACATGAAAATCCACATCTAGAAATGTATACTTTTATATGGATTTACTTATCGGTTGCTGAGTTACAAAGCATACAATATGTCAGAAAATGAGGGGTTAACTGTGCCCTTAAAGCTGCACTCGGAGAAGACGGTGTAACTCAGAAGTGCCCTGTTGGATTACCATTATAAACTCTTGGAACAGTAGCACAGCTTATGAAGCAGCTATCTTGTTGTGTCTCCATTGTTTTGTGTGATATGCCTTAAGGAAAATTAAATCTTTAATCTTTAATAATATAGTCCTTTAGCTGATTTGGAAAAAAAAAATTATTACTTTAAGGGAGGTCGGAGCCTCACAATCCCTAAAAATTGTTTTATCATGACTAGTAAAGTAAACTACATATACGAGTATGTATACATTTTATAGCATCCAATTCAAACTTTAAGCACTCGCTTTTTAGAAACTCACCAAAAACGAGTTATTTTTTGCCAAACATTTTTGAACAAGCCTAGAAAAAGTATTATGTGGCAGAATCTTCTAAGTTTTCGCAAAAATTGCCAAAAAATGCCAACAAATCATGATTTTTGAAAAAAATGAATTTTCGGCCTATTCGGGCCAAATTTTTCAAAACTAGGGGATTAACCCTCGTCCAACAAAGCCTTTTTGTAACACGTCTAACCAAGGGGGGGGGGGGGGGGGTTAACCCCCCTGAATTTTTGGAACTGAACTTGAATTTTGAAGTAATTACTGTTTTCTTTGCATGATGAGCGATCCGTCTCGTTTGAAATTTTCTCACTTTCAGTTAGTTTTGTTCTTGACTAAAAATTATTCAAGCTAGAATGGCAGAGTTGATCAAAATCAATTTTCAGAAATTGTGGGGCTCTGACCTCCCTTAAATAAGATTAAATTTCTGTGGTCTCCTAGAAACATCTGAAAGCTTCAATTTCAACAGGATTCAATGAGTTTCACTTTAAGTAAACTTATATTCCCTATGCTCCTACTAGTGCACACATTAGAGAACTTTATGCTCCAGCAGAATTAGACGTAATTACTGTTTTCTTTGCATGATGAGCGATCCGTCTCGTTTGAAATTTTCTCACTTTCATTTAGTTTTGTTTTTGACTAAAAATTATTCAAGCTAGAATGGCAGAGTTGAATTTCCTTGATGAAATGAAGACTAGAAAATGTTACAGCCAGCCATAGGGACGACCTATATGCACTAGCAAAGCAGCTAAATGTTGTAAAGTAATTAATGAAGTAATAGCAGATATAGATTTGTAGGTCACTTTATTTTATATTATAGATTTACAACCATATGAAAAATTATATACAATGAATAATGGAAAAAACATCAATTTTGTCAAATTTTTCCTATCATACAGAGCACTTGTTTTGCTTCCTGATTCTATTCTCGAACTGAGAGATGATATCTGCTTTGAGGCAAATATAGTTTCCTTAACCCTAAAGCTCCCAAAGGTTACAAAAAGTTACAAGAGAAAATCACCAAAATCGCCAAGTCCGAATACGTCATAGACGGGGGTCCTCTTTGGGCATGAAATCGCTGCCTAGGCAGGACCCCTGGGGTGGCTTGGTATAGGTGGGCATGGGATTGGGATGCAAGAGGTCCCTGGCTCGAGCCCCGGTGGAAATCACCAATTTTTGACACCCTTGTTTCCGAGGAGATACGCTGAGAATGAAAAGGGGTAGGTAGGAGGTTCGGGTTAGGCAAGATTGCACCTCTCACATGTGCTCATTTTGATCCGAATTTCAAATTTGTTCTGGTATTCTTCAATATTTTGAAACTGTCAGGCTTAATAGGAAGCTATCAGGGTCCCCATAAAGGAGACATGGCCATCCAGTTGCAGCAATATTGATAAATACTTACTTAGCAAATAATTACTCTGTAGATCCATTTGATGTGCTTTACTGTTGTTGTAATTTTATGATAAACGAACAGTTAGCACAAATTGTAGCAGTTAGCGCGTGATACATTTTGTGTTTTCTCTAAACAAACTGTTGTATTCATAGGAAATGTAGAATGCTACTTCTGTTTCTGTACCTTTGAGAAATTCCACATCTGCAATAGACAGGGTCTGAAAAAATGTAAATTTCCCATCAAATAACTTTAAATTTCCCGATATTCTTGCATGTAAATTTCCCACTGAAATGCCAGATTTCCCTCCAGAAGTGCAAGTTTCCTGGCAAGGGACATGTTAAATTGTCCATTTTTCACACCATGCCAATAGGTAAATAGCTAAAGTAGTAATGTTGGATTATTTTTAGTCAGAAACTTGTTTTTATTCATCTTTCCATTGTCATTCAGATTTAATTAAATATTGGAAATGTTTCTTTGTTTTTATTATTTTATGCAATCAATACTGCAGAATCTATATTTAGCACACAGGTATGTGCTCGAGTTTTCTTTGATTTCTATCAACCCTTCATTTGATTGTTAGAAACTAAATGGAGCAAAAGATTTTGTAAAACTTCTGAAAGAATGTATAGATTAGCCTATTTAACTTGAGATGCTAAGACCTACAAACCTACATTTATTGTGAACTATATTTATTCCTTATAGAGATGATGATATAATGATTCATTTATGTCTCCAATGTCTCCATTAGTTATTTGATTATATTTTGTATGTATTCATAGGTTAGGTTTTATTTACTACACAGGTTTTTTATGGATATGCAGTTTCTAACATCATTTACTTTTACTTTAATTATTTCTGTGCTTTCTACCAAAGAAAGCTGAAAATTTTGTTGTTTGATCGTCAAACTATGTGAGCTACTCTTCATATTACGTAATTCATGTCTGCCTCTTCCTCAATTCCCTGATGAATAGAGTGATTGAAAGGCAAGTCTCATATCATTTTTCACAGCCACTTGGAGGAGACAATGTAAATAACAATTAACTAGGATGAAACTATCCCATCAAAGTAGGTCAATAATGTAGGAATGCCCTGGAGAATTATACAGGAGGAAAATTATGTTCTATTAAGAGAACGGCTTCAAAGTTCAGACAATCTTATGAAGAAAATCTGACTTTGTAAATTACAAATTTTGGGTAGGATAAGGTTGGATGGAGTAAAGTTAATTATCGTCTGAGTTTTTGAGACATGTAAATAGATTTGACTTGTGTGAAGCTAGTGGAATGTATCCCTGTGTTCTTACATTTACCAATACACTAAATATTTCAAGAAACATATCAGAAAGATTTATGATTTCCTGTTATCAACGTCAAGAAGGACGTCCAGAACAGGAAATCCGATGTCAGACACAACTCGGACACCACTCGCTGAGAACAGAAAAGGCTTTTTATGAAAATGTCAACCCAAAACGTGAGTGCTGATGAATAGTTTTAAATTATATGTAAGTTTTGTTTGCCTTCGGCTTGACGTCCAAAGACATTCGCTCACCTGAGAGACATTCGCTCACAATATTTGCTCTGACATATTCTAAAAAATAAAGAGAAAATATTGTTTTTTACAGTGCTTGAATATTGGTTAAATTGATGTTAGCATTATTAAAATCAATGGTAACATTGATTTATTCAAGCATTGTAAATGTTGATACCTCTCTATTTGACAGAATAAGCCTGGCAAGCAAGCAAATGTTTCTCAGATTAGGGAATGTCTTTGGACGTCAAGCCTTGGCTAATTGCCTTTCATATATTGCCATTGTTATGACTGCCAAATATTTTGGAGTGAAAAGTTTATAAGCACACTCAATATTGGTATCATTGAGACTAACTTGTGTTGGTGGTTTCAAACTCTGAAGTCAATTTATCGATGGATGGCATGGAACCTTATTTTGAAATTAATAGTTACCAAACTGTTCAAGAGAAACGCTAGGATACATCAATGGTAAAGAGAAGTAAAACATTCATATGCAAAATGTAGTTGTAACCAAAATGACAGGGTCACCAATTCTGCCTGTCAAAAACATCAAATAAAAGATAACTATTCTCTATGCGGATACCAACTTGAATGTCGTAGGTGTACCTAATATGACTTTGTTTGGGCATCATTGCTGATTGCATGTTTTCATTCTTTGTGAAGCAATTCATCAAGTTCTATTCTCAGTGCAGTCTCTCACTAAGTAATTAATAATTTGTACATATCATAGACTACTCTGAAATGTAGGTCACTATAGATACCTCGCTGTGACAATTGTGTACATTTTGTGTGTATACAAGGCATTATAGGCAGCACAGGACATTGGTCATGAATCTCACAAGGGAGCCTTATAGCTGTTACTGGTTGAGTTGTAAGAGTGCATTTGGAAATTAACACAAGTAGATAAACCTCAGCTGCAGAATGGATATGATAAGATCTTTTAGTTACATGATATTGATATGAGGAGTACTCTGGCAATATGAGAGGAAAGTCGCAAATTTCAAAATTGAGCTTATGGTATATTTTAAATGTCAGCTTTGGAATGATATATAATATGTCACACTTTCTTTCTTGATTATTCATTTAGAGATCGAAATAAGCAGTCCACTGAATATATTGGAATAAAAATTAGCTGCAAATCGATTTCAAAGATACTGATTGCTACAGTGTATAATAGCAGCATGCAATCAATTAACGGTGAATAATTGCACTTCCCGGCAAAGTTGACCATCATAACTTTAGGTATAGGTAAACACTCATGCATGAATTCGAATTTTACTTTTCCACCTTATTTTTACTTCCTCTCATTTTGCCAGAGCAGCCCACATATTATAATTCTTCTACACCAATGCTAACATAGACTCTAATGTAAGCACCGTTCTGTCCAGTCTTGATCTATTATTTAGTGTCTTCCTCTGCTTGACCTTGAATTTCCTATGAATACCGCGGCTTGGTAGTACTTTTTTCTCATGCATTACCACTAACATGCTCTAGAGCTAAGCTTGGTCCTTATTCACAATTATACTTACATCATGCCCCTGGGCTAGGCTAGATATGTGCTTATAGGAGTGCACTAAAGCTAGAAAGCATGCTAGTGCTTATCTTATGCTTTAGTTTAACCCTTACTCTCGCACGCTTAAATACAGTCTAAGTCCAAATACTTCATGAAAAAATTTCAGGTTCCCCCCGGTTCCCCCTGGGATTCGAACCCCCGACCCCCGCTATCCCGTTCCAATGTCCAGCTATGCCAAGCCACCGAGCGCCGCCTGCCCAGGCAGCAATTTCATGATCATCTATATCCGCCGTCTGTGACGTATTGGGACTTAGGCGAATTCTTGATTTCTTACTATAGTACTTTGTAGTACGTAGGAGGGTAAGGGTTAAGTGATGCATATGTACTACACGCTGATGGTGTTAAATAACCCTTACTCTCGCACGCTTAAATACAGTCTAAGTCCAAATACTTCATGAAAAAATTTCAGGTTCCCCCCGGTTCCCCCTGGGATTCGAACCCCCGACCCCCGCTATCCCGTTCCAATGTCCAGCTATGCCAAGCCACCGAGCGCGGCCTGCCCGGGCAGCAATTTCCTGATCATCTTTATCCGCCGTCTGTGACGTATTGGGACTTAGGCGAATTCTTGATTTCTTACTGTAGTACTTTGTAGTTCGTAGGAGGGTAAGGGTTAATGTGAATATTGACTTTGAAAACCAATTCTATGTTAATATTCTTAATGGTATCAAAAACATGACTGACAAAATTATCACTTGATTCCATAAAAACTGTGCAGATATTTTTATCCTTTTAAATCAAGTTTGTGAACTTTCAACATCTTATCATGTAAAATGAAATTTAAATTATTTCATATCATACACCAACCGTACATTTTCCTTTCGGTCACTGACCACCAGTTGTGTTTATCAAGAGATTTGTAAGATAAACTTGTTCTTAGAAACACAATATTGTAGTGCAGTTTGTCCTTTCAATATGTACAGATATTAATTCTAATTCACATATAGATATTCTGTGGTACAAAGTAAAACCGCAGTACAAACAATCATGAAACAAATAGATGTGTCCATCAAACATTCAATTTCACTTCAATTCACTTCCATGCCAGATGGTTGTATGTACATATCTTTGACAGAGTAGATACTGCCTTTGGTTATGATACAGCATTGCTCATTTCTGCATAAATAATATTTCAACGTAAAAGAAAGTAGCTTGCACACAATTTTATATGTACTTATAGCATTCTTACCGTGTGAGGCATTAATCCTGACCCAGAAGATGTAGATTCAAGGTGACTAGAGATGAATTGTAAGCTTACATGTCTCAAACATATCCTGAAAACATCCTTAATACCATGATCTATTACATGTCGTACCTATTTTATAAGCTAATCATTATCCGACATTTTGTAAGAAAACTCATCGTTTCTTCTAGACTGTTATTATTAAAGATTAATAAGCCATCTCTATTAAAGCTTAGAGAACTAACTGGCTTACAGCTGGTGCCTGTTGAGAGAGGAGATATAAGCTTTTAATCTCTCATGTAAGTTAGAAAAGTTAACGGATATGTAAAACCGGATCTTAGCCAAATACCGGGATGCAGTTTCAATGTGAATGACTTGCTATAATCTTTTGTTGGCTGTAATACAAAGATTATCATGTATATCTAATGAAGATGATCAGATAGTAAGATTAATGCCTTAAGCAAATGTTACTGTATTATTGATGTTGAAATGAGAAATTTCTTATAAGAATTAATTTAAATTTGGTTTGAAACAAACTCATCAAGAGTCAAAACCATAGATTGAAATTAATAGCATATCAATTCTAAAATTGGACTTGATCCATTAAATCAAAGTTAACATCATATTCTTTGTTTCCATGCAGCCACGGATTTTAAGTGAAAGCCATACATAATGGATTCAGTTAATCTTTTAAAGTTGTTTTTGCATTTCAGATTGGTTTTATAGTTTTGAACCCTGGATGTTAGTTTCTAAGTGACAATAATTTTTTTCTACTGCATATGCTTTTGATTTGTATAATTAATGCATTGACGGTTTGACTTTGTTAACAACATAAATAAATATCAAGAAAAATGATTGGAAGAAGTCATATAAATTGCCTCTCAAATTTATATACTTTTTGTGTAATTGGTCCTTACTTCTTTTATGTTGTTTTGTTATCAAAATTTGCCATGCAGTCCAAATTGCACCAAAGCCCTCCAGCCTGAACCTTCAAAGCAGAAAAAATTACCACGAACCCTATTAAAAAGCCCACGAAAAATAGTTTGGCTATGGTTCCTTTACTGGCGTGTTTTCATCGAATGACAATTTTGAGCCAAAATTGAACTTCATACAGGACTGTTGTGTTAAAATAAAACACATATATGATTTGCATACCTCCCGAAGAGTTGCTCAAAACCTCCATCTTGTCTCTCACTTGTGTTCAAATTTTCTGGTTGTTTCTGAATTAATAGAATGATATTGCACATCAATAAATAAAAATAAACAACTAAACAGCTAAAATAATTATGACACAAATGGAATTCATACCATTTTTAAATGGAAGACAAAATAGTTGTCATCTTACCAGCCTCGCCTAGACTCGAGTATCTTTGCAATAACAAAAATTTAAAATCCACACACTACCACACGTGCGCCATTATATCGCTGCATGTGACACGGTCTGCGCCAATTGCAGTTGTGCGATATTATTTTGTCCAATATTGTGCACAAATATTATGATATCATTTTCTATATGTCAAAATAGGCCAAGGCATTTGTTGTTGCTTGTTATTAAGAAATGTGATAGGAACACATTGTCTGTGGCCAGGATGCAAAGTTGACACTTATATCATCAGACACCAAGACCTGTCAGCTTCTATTCTGCCCAATATTGTACATTATCATGCTTTGAGGTGTCCAAGTGTGGGAAAATATTGGATCCAAAACATGATAATGATAAAATTGGATGATTTACGCCCGATATTTATTGGTCTCGCTATGAGTTTTAAAATATTGGGCTCGACTGCGTCTCGCCCAATATTTTTGCAACTCATAGCTCGACCAATAAATATGGGCTCAATCGATCCAATTTTATACCATCAATATTTGGATGTCATTGATGATAATGTTTGGAGTGAGTGAGGCAGTTGCTTAACATTATTTTTTCTTGTTATTCAGAAATTTGCTTGGAACATGTTGTAGTACAAATGATAAAATTCTATAACATGATATGGACTGAAAAGAATTATTTAACAGATATCATATAGTTGTTTACAAATGCAATTGAGACAATGTCAACTTTTGATTTTTCTCATATTTCTGTGATAAACTGAGACTCTCAGTGATAATATTATAATGCATCACATTATTTAAGCAACTGCATTCTACTTATTGAATATTAAATTCCAAGTTTACGGATTTAAAAAAATATGCAATACTGTAATTTGTAGATTTTAATATTTAAACTAGATTCCTAGCTGTATGTAAACTGCCACACAGTATATATATAGCAGTGACTGGTATAGAGGAATTGTTTATTAGCCATGCTACTACCAGTAGGCATATGCTACTTGATACAGTAGGAAATTAAGTTGAAAGTAGCCAGTGGTCATGGTGGTATATATGATGGTATGTAGGGACGGAGTAGATGGAGAGTTTGATTTCAGCAGATATTGTGTTGCAATGGGATAGCAAACTTAAAGGTATATAATGGTCAGATATATATGTTGGGTGGTATAGACGTTCTTGCAATATAAGATATCTTTATCTAATGGTATCTTTTACAACCTTGAAATTTTTTTATAAAGGTTTATTAAGTTGTATGCTTTTTAAAGGAATTGCATATAACATTGTATTTTTGACATTACAAAAATATTGATTCATAAGTATTATCATTGCAAACAAGTGAGATTTGGATGTCAGATTTATTGGATATTTAGGTCGGTCCCAGTAATTGCCTTTAAAGTCACAATCAAAACTCATGGAATAATAAAGATGAAGTAATTACATATGAAATAATATATAATGCTTTTTCTTTAAAATGTATGCATATGATGAGTGAAAATTTAAATGTGAAATAGCAAAGAATTTTGCACACTTCACACAAATTTTCAGATATTATGTCAATTTTCAGTCAAAATTTGCCAAGTTTTGCACGAATGTCAAGATTTTCAAACAATTTTTAGCTGAAATTAGCCAATTTAACAGATTTTCTCGTGCACCTGTCCATTTTTGCTCCAAAAAAAATGTTAATTAGAAAAAATTAGCCGTCCCCCTCTACCTTGAAATAGCTACAACTTTTTGCATCTTCATCAATATTTCCTCTAAAAGATCAGCATAAACATTGTTGTGGCTCAAAGTTGGTGCACTGCAGAAGCAAACCGATAGTTTATTTACATAAATGCCATGGTTTATTTGTCATAGATATAAACATGGGCTACCCCAGGATTTATAAATCACTATAAACATAATATTCTCTTACTGTCCATCAATAACGATATGGAGATACATAAAGCAAATTTATCTATTTCTTTAAATATTGTACTTGTACTCGATGTTTGATTGCAGTGCACTTTGATCTATTTTAAGTGCTGTACAATCACATATTCTTAGTGAATCAGATTTGCACAGGTCATATTGTAGGATTCTTTTTGTGGATAATAATTACAAATTTCAAGGAAAGGGGTATATTTCACCAATAGCTCTCATTACAATCCTACATATACACACAATATACAAAGGTAAGTAATATTCAGTGTATCAGATATGGGACGTTGGTCATTTTATGTTACCAAAGGCATCAAGGTTTTTTGACACATCCAGAGTACATCTTATAAAGCTGTCACCTTGTATTCACAGAGCATTTTGATGAATCTTGAAGCAAACTTCTTATTATGACCCATCTCAAATGAATAGAAATAGGTCAGGTAGATATGGGGCCAAATAGAGGCAGTCATTGCGAAGCTGAATTAGTAAACATTGTATCTATTACTCATGTGAAGGGGGCAATATTGAAGAAAAAGGTACCCATACTAAAGTCGCGTGAAGAAAACCTTTATATGTTTTTCGCGTCTGATGCCCCGAGGTTAAAGTTCAAATGCAACTCACACGATACTCGTGAGCTTGTGTGATTTGTCTATTCTGTTGCTGTGTGACTTGATTGATTTGATTGGTTGTTGTTCACGCACGGTGCGATTTGGTCCCGCCCAGACTGAAAAAGGTTTTTTCAGATGACTATAGGAATTTTGGTATTTAGTATGGATCTCCATTTATTCTAAATGGTCACTGAAATTTTAGAACATTTTTTTGATACTTGTTTTTTGTGAAAGTTTTGTTTGATTTGTACTGACGTCATGTATTTAGATGGTGCCTTTTTCAATTTGTCCATCGTCTTTGTTCCCATGATAATTACGATGCTCATTGGAAAGATTTGAGAGTTTGAAAATGGAAATGTCTGTAAAATTATATGTTGCTGCCCTAAGTGTCCTTTTTGATGAGTATTTTGATATTTTTTGAGAAAGTATGTGTCGGAATTTATTGGTGTAAAGAACAATAACAGTTGAATTGGAAAACAGCTGAGAGACCATTTTTCAAAAATGAGTTTTTGTCAGATTTTACAGACCTCTAATTTGTGCTTCATCTTGTTAAAAAAATGTTGCTTGGTGGGTTAAAATCTTGTTACTTCTCGAGCCAAATATGGACATCTTATTACCATATTTGGGCATGATACCTGTATATATGGTAATATTTTATTAAACGTGCCCAGATGTTGATTTGGTGTTTATAAAGTACATCATAGCTTAATGAAGAATTGGAAAAGAAATGTTGTAAAAAATCAAAATATGGAAGATTAGGGGTTTTTAAGTTCAAAATTTGATTATTTGTCCTGCAAAATGACTGACGTCTATTTTCAACAATAAAACAATAGCCAATTTTAAAGAAAATATTTGACGAATTATCTATATAAATTACACCTTATCTATAAAGACATACTAGTACAGAGTTACTTAAATTATTATCAGCAATTTTGGAACACATTTTAATATCCTAGCATTTCTTTGCCCTTTTCTCAAAAAGTGTAAAATAGACACAAGCCATTTTGCAAGTCAACTCTTTATTATTGTCAGCTTCAAAATACTCCGGTAAAAAGCACATTAACTCTGTTGCTCTTGATTTGGCCTATATTTAGTAAAAGTTAATGTACCATCGTCAGACTGACTTTGCTCCATTTAATGGACATTTGTTGACATTCTTCTGGATGTAGGTTGCGATGTTTCCTACTTTTATTATAGTTGACAAATGTTGACTGATAGTTGACCTTTTGCCAGTTTGTGTTCATTTACTAAACTCCTCTTCAGCTCTCTTGACAGTTTGTATTGGATATGTTCAACAGCATGTTGTTAGCTAGAGAATAGGATAAGTAGTATGTAATTATACAAGGTGAAGTGTTTGTATTTTGTAGTAAATGGTTTCACTGTTCTTTGCCTAGGACATGCTAAGTGGCAGGCATATTTAATCTTGATGTCTTTTTACAATACACTGTTGCTTTCTAGATTTGGAGGATGCACTATAACATTTGCATCTATTTGTAAGGTCTGTTGCTGAATAAGTTTATGCAAGATAAGTTACTAGAAAATAAAGCATTCTAATACTGATGTATTCCAGTGTGTTCGTTAATTCTATGATAAAATGCCTTACCTGGTTTATTACTTTTGAGCCATAATTTGATGAAATTTTTCAGATAGCTTCTGTAATGTAATTGAGGGATTACTTATTGTCCTGTGTATTTCTGTCATTGATCTTATATTCAATTACACATGAATATTTGGAGCATCAGCCTAAAGTATCTAGAGGTATGGCAATATAGGTTTATGAATCAGTCAAAAAATCATTTGCTGCAAATTACGACCTTCATAAATATTTTCACCTGCAGCGCAAAGTGAAGTTTGTTGAATTTACGGCTCGTTTGAGATGAATGGTCACATATGACTATATCAAATGGTGATTGTATGTAAGAAAACAATTCTAGGTGAAGTCCAGTCACATAGTATATTAAGCTGTAGATATACTTCGTCATTTTGTAGTTTGTAGACATTTTCATTCAGAATTTTTCTCATGGTGAGTGGTTTTTAAGAATGGTGTAAACTTTCATTCTGAATGAACATTTTGCCATGAACAATTTCACCATTGTGTAAACCATAACCATCATAGCAAGAAGAGATTAACTTACCATGAATAGATCTAGGCCGTAGAATCAATATCGAACATTAGTCAATACTCATTAGTAAGCACTTGAAAATGTGCAATGGGGTGAAAAATAGGTCTCCATTTAATACATTCTTCATAATGTGAAAATTTAGAATGAAAATTCTTATTCAGAATTAACAGTTTACTCCATTTTTAAAAACCAATCACCATGAGAAACATTCTGAATGAAAATGACTACAAAAATGACGAAGTATATCTAGACCTTTAAAGATACTTAACTAAGTTCTAAATATGTCTCTCAGAGGAGATGGCGCTTCATTGGTTGCATCATATTAATATGACTTAATGTTGATATGTGCAAATTATATGTTTTAAGATTCTCTGATCTCACCATCTTCCCCGCAAGCTTGGGGCATGAGATGATATTTGGA
Source organism: Ophiothrix spiculata (assembly GCA_000969725.1). Classification (NCBI taxonomy): domain Eukaryota; kingdom Metazoa; phylum Echinodermata; class Ophiuroidea; order Amphilepidida; family Ophiotrichidae; genus Ophiothrix; species Ophiothrix spiculata. Next base: position 26,669 of record JXSR01S007217.1, on the reverse strand, counting down.
ATACTACCATGGTGTTGTCATGAGAGATGAAATCAACTCCCCCATATGACGTCACCCACCGGCAGTGATGAAACTGATAAGAGCCACGCTTTTTTAAAGCCACAGTTTATCAATAGGTACATATTTTTTAATGACTATGGGTACATCTTTCATTATCAAAGTGGATGATTTAGATACGAATTTGAAATTAGATAAGACTTATAGGGACTGGATTCTATTATATTCTGCATTATTCATCTTAAAGTTATAGACTTCAAATGTAAAACTATGTAGTGAACTGACGATATAGGGTCAGTTTATACTTCTTTTTGAGCTACCAAAAATTATTGATCAATTTAAGTGGGTAATAAATACATATTTGATGGAACAAACATCTAATATCAGATTTTGGCTCCAAGAAGTAGCTTTTGTGCTGCATAAATGAGGAACATGGCGGCAAAAATATGCATGAGTTTGATAGAAAAACAACCCCATGCACAAATAAATATTTGGATTTTTATGTGATAATATAGTACTTGAATATTATGAACACATCTTGTTACAATTCTACATTTTTGTTATACATTTCAAGTTATTTATTATCTTTGTATAACTCACAAGTTCCCTTGAGTTTTATATTAAACATTGTTGTCTGATTTTATAAGTATTCAGTGAAAATGATATTATAGAAATGTTATACAGTGCAAAATCAACAATTCATTTGAGAAATGGCGACTTTATTATTGACGCCAGAGTATCAGCGCAATATGTGAAACTGGGTCCAAATTTTTCATATCATAAAAACAAATACTTATTTTGCTTTCTTTTGAAGTTTATAACAGTATTTATTTCTTTTTTGATTCATATATAGTTATATCAAATCAACAAATTTTTAATGTCAAAACATCGTAAGTGCATCATGAGAAATGTCAATGCTAGCATCAATCACCACCTGTAAGGAAGGTAAAACTACTTATGAGACAATTTCTGCATCATAATGTACATAATAGTGACTATTCTGACAAAATTTCATTGGTATAGCTGTATCCCTCCTGGGTAAAGTTTTTGATACCCCCTCGTACATCATAAGTGCATCACTGATGCATCGGGAGCATAGTGTTCGATATCACATCAGTGTACAGTGATGACACCTGTGCTCATTGTAAAACAGAGTATAGCTTGATACCAGCACATCACATGAATCCATGTTAACTATTCATCCATGTTAACTATTCATCCAAACAGTAACAATATTATCACTCCTTGCATGTGCATGACTCTTAGTTCATTGACCCCCTGAAATGGACAGCGTAAGTGTTACGTAGTTGGTTTTCTAAGTAGGTTTGCAGTTATGAATGATGAATAAAATGTCACATATTTGAAATGCTTTTATAAATTAAATTGAACTCAGTGGAGAGTGATAGCACTTAGTTACAACAACAGGCCAGGAGGCAAATTATGGGTCTTTTCTTTGTATGTAAAGTGCACTTTGCATGATCATCAAAGTTAATTAAAGACACTCCTTTACTAAGAGAGTTAAAAGGAACAAAATAGATCTTGCTGTTTATTACGAAGTTCACTACTATAAGTGTGTTACATAGGATACATATATTATTCTTTAACAAATATTATGAACTCTTGCCATGCAAAAGATTATTTTCTTAAAATTTTCTCTATAAACCATCGCATGTTTATAAGGATATCACTGTGTGGCGATGACACCTGCACTCTTCATTTGTACATATAGTACACCATTACACAGATGAGGCACATTTATCTATGTTAATGATACATCCACCCAAATTATAGTAAATTTACTTGATTATTATTCAGTGTGTGTATGACCTTGCGTTTGTTGCTCCTGAAAGTGTTAAATTAGCTTTCTAAGTAGGTATACAGTTATGAATTATGAAAATGTCACATCTCTGAAATGTTTTTATTGAACTCTATTGGAAGTGAAAGCACTTAGTTATTAAAACAATACACCAAGAGGAACATTATGGGAGGTTTCCTTTTGTAACTTGTAAAGCACATTCTTTATAAAAAAAAACATTGGGAGAACCAACCAGAGCCTGTTTTACATTTCTTTATCTATTGAGTTGAAAGTAAGGTCTTGATCTGTCTTTTCAGGTTATGGTCTACCATCACCGGTGGCCTCAGTTGATTTTCTAGGATGCATCATGTGATTGTGAATTTTGTAATAGAAAATATACTACTGAAATTTGTGACTTTATTCTTCTGACTCTGACTATAAAGGTTTTGTACATATTAAGCAACAATTCAATACTGTGATTACTGTGTACTTATCTTTCATTTTATCTGTGTGTATGGCTAAAGTTAAAGCTGTCAATGCAAATCATTCCTCCATACACGTTGCATTTCAGGATGCCAATTTATTTCATAAACTCAAGTCTGATGGCATTTTAATCAACAAAGCTGTCTCCTTCAATAGAGGTGACAAACGGAAATAAATATAAACAAATTTGCCTCTTATTTCCACAGCCTTGGGATTTATCTTACTTAATTCCATAGCCTCGTCAGTGATCATGATTAGCAGTTTTTCAATTAATGAAAACTGAAAGTTCATTGAGAGACTTCAATGCAATTGCAAGATTTCTATTAGTGCTTTCAGATGTGATACTTCACTTTATCCTCTTAGTGCTTTCATTATTTTGTCAGTGAAAATTTATATAAAAGTATTTTTAAAGATAATATCAATAAATGGAGATTAAAATTTATCCATTATATAGATAGGTGATGAATGCTGTAGGTCTTTCCATTTTCTGAATCGATGATTTATGCCCTGGATATTTGCCATCAGAAATAAATGATTCCCTGAACAAGATAACAAAAACATAAATATGTTACGAGGCTTTTAGATTTTCTACTTGACTTGTGCAAATTATATACATATCATAATGTCAAGAATTTCATGTATGAAGCTTAAATGATGAAATTGTATTGTAATTAGATTGAACTTTTTCATTACAATAAAGTAAATTTATAAATGGAAATACTAATGTAAATTGATACTTAATTGAGAACATTTTGCTTTCTTGGTCTTTGAGTGCCAGTTGTCTAGTAATTTTCTTTAAAAAGGTCATGATGAAATTCTATCAAGATGTACTGTTTTACCACAGACCACTGCTTCCCTTAACATTAAAGATGTTATTTTCACATCTAATGCTCTCTTCATCCTAGCATAGCATCTATAAGCTTACATGATAGATCCCTGTCAAGGCAAATCATTCCTCCATACACGTTGCATCTCAGAATGCCAATTTTATTTCAAAAACTCAAGTCTAATGGCATTTTAATCAACATAGCTGTCTCTTTCAATAGATGTGACAAACGGAAATGAAATAATTCTGCCTCTTATTTCCACAGCCGTGGGATTTATCTTACTTAATTCCATAGCCTCGTCAGTGATCATGATTAGCAGTTTTTCAATTAATGAAAACTGAAAGTTCATTGAGAGACTTGAATACAATTGCAAGATTTCTATTAGTGCTTTCAGATGTGATACTTCACTTTATCCTCTTAGTGCTTTCATTATCTAGTCAGTGAAAATTATATAAACCTGTAAAAAAGTGTTTTTAAAGATAATATCAATAAATTGAGATTAAAATGTATCTGTTATATAAGATAGCTGATGAATGCTGTAGGTCTTTTCATTTTTTGAATTGATGATTTATGCCCTGGATATTTGCCATCAGAAATAAATTATTCCCTGAACAAAATAAGAAACATAAATATGATACGAGGCTTTTAGATTTTTCTATTTGACTTGTGCAAATTATATACATATCATAATGTCAACAATTTCATGTATGAAGCTTAAATGATGAAATTGTATTGTAATTAGGCCTAAAAAAATTGTATGATTGGTGTAACCCAACCAACCCTATTTTTACCACCGACCCTAAATATTTTAATTTTTTTGAGCATGGTAAAACACCTCCAAACCCCAAATTTGATGGGAATCGATTCATGGGGGCCAGAGATATGGTTTGCAGGACATTCAAAAAAAAGACAAATAAAAGATGTGTTACAGAAAAAGTGAAGATGTTTTTGTATGTGTCGTATATTTTGTGTTCTTGTATGTGAAACATAGACTTAAAAAATAAAATTAGAATTTTTTTTTTTTTTAATCCGACCTACCTACCCTTTTTCTTTCTATGTTACGCCAATCAAACAAATATATTTTTTAGGCCTTAGATAGATTTTTTTCATTACAATAAAGTAAATTTGTAAATGGAAATACTAATGTAAATTGATACTTCATTTAAAACATTTTGCTTTCTTGTTCTTTGAGTGCCAGTTGCCTAGAAGTTATCTTTAAAAAGGTCATGATAAAGTTCTATCAAGATGTACTGTTTTATGACAGACCACTGCTACCCTTAACATTAAAGATGTTATTTTCATATCTAATGCCCTCTTCATCGTAGTCAAAGCATCTAAACACCTCACAAAAGATAAGTGAACACTTATTCTGACCCCCATAAATCCAAGTAAAAGCCCTCAAAGTCCAACGATATTGACATATATGAAAATATGGAATCTCAGCTAAATTTTGACCCAAATTTGACATCAAAAACCATTACCAACATTTTACACTATCCGTTTGAAAAATCTACCTCAATTTTCATTTCTCACATTTTGGATATACCCGCAATGTGATAGAGCATCACCACACTGCCTGGTGGGTTGATAGACGATTAGTGTTTTTTCATTTTGCGTAGAGTATTTCATTTTCATTTCATGTTTATTCGACAAAACGACTTACAATGCAAACATAGCAAGTAAAAGAAAATACAATAAGACAGACACCTAAATGTCGTGATGTCAGGATAACCCATAAAGTTTGGCTATTAAAGCAAACTTATTTCCAATGGGGTCCCACACAAAAAACAAAAAAGGTGCCCAGGACAAAGAGGAAAAAATGCAAAAAACAAACAAAACAGGAACAAGTTTGACATAGGTAGCTGCCCCATGGGTTATCCCTGGACATCACTTGCAAGGTGTTTTTTCATAGCAGACTTCAATATACTTTGTCAGGGGTGGATTTGATGTGGTTTGGCAACTTATTCCAATTTAAAATGGCTTGGTAAAAGAAAGAATGTTTGGTATAAGTGCCTATCTTTGGTATGTGGAAATTGTAAGATCTGGATCTTGTGGAGTATGAGTGAATATTAGAAATTTTAGTGAAGTTTTGGTTGAAATAAGAAGGACCCAAAGAATGAAAAATGTTGAACATATGGTTGAGTCTCAGTTGTCTGGCCCTATTTTGGGCATTCAATAATTTGACTGTGTCAAACTGCTTTTGACCAACATGATCTCTAGAATCCAGATTTAGAATGTACCTAATCATTTTGTTCTGAAGAATCTGAAATTTATGCTGGTGACATTTTGAAAGACTTGTAAACCATGAAGCACTACAATAGTCTAAGTGGCATTGAAGCAAAGCGGAACAAAGGTTTTTTCGAAGTTTTTGATTAAAATAAGAAGAGTACCTGAATAAAAATTTCAGCTTGCCAGTGGTTTTTCTAATGAGAGACTCAACTATAGGTTCCCAAGATAAGTGCTGGTCTATTAAACCCCCAAGTACTTTATAGATGTGGCAGGTTCAATAATTTGACCGTTACATGATACATGAAAGTTTTGGACTTTTTTGAGTTTTCTACGTGAACCAAATAAAA
>JXSR01S007215.1:47622-61021 GCA_000969725.1 Ophiothrix spiculata | reverse complement strand
AACTGGGATTTCATAGCTACAACAAATACCAGTTGGACCTAGTTGAAACCTAGTTCAATCCAGTTGAACATAGTTAAGCACAGTTCAACACAGTTGAGATTTCCAACTGGTTTCAACTGGAATTTTGACCTGGGTTCTCAATTGGCGGCGCACGTGCCACTTGTCCAAGTGGCGCGTGACGTCGGGAAAAAAATAATTAAAAAAAAAAAGCGATGCAACTTGACCTGAAAATTCGTTGAAGACAACTGCATTGTGAAATATTGTTATCTTTGCCCAAGACATGAATTAAAATTAAATTCTTTGATGATATTAAATCCAAGTAATACCACATTATGTAATAATCCAAAAAAGATTTACAGGGAATTAAAATATGCCATAATCTCGATTTTGAAGTCCGAGACTTTCCGCACCCCTCATATGATAATATTTCATGGCTACTCTACATAAAACCTATATTCAATTACTCAATTGCTTACAGAACTCCAATTGTTTGTAAACCACTTCTTTTTATTTCATTAAGCTTGCATAATTTATGTGCATGCATAAAAACTAGACCCTTTAGCTAAACTGTTTTCTCTAATGTCAATTTTGACAAGCAAGTGTTGTGGCCAAACTTGGCTGTCATTATTATTATTTAACAACCTGCATACAATGATGAAAAAATGTGTTCAAGCATTTTGTTTTTCAAAATATATGGTTTCTACCACCATAGTCAATTAGCGATGACATTCTCATTAAATATCTGCTTTTAATTGTATGCTTCTTTGGAACTTGTTGCCCATTAATATCAGAACTGCTTTGTCTGGTGAACTTTTCAAAACTCTTGTGAAGACCCGTTTGTACTCTTTTCATTGACTGTTCATTTTGATTTATCTTGTAGTGTATCTAGTCGCGTATCTTGTATTTTTGTGGGCCATGGTACTTAGGTGAATGGTACTATATAAACACCGTGTATTATTATTATTATTGTTTAGACTGTTTTGACTTGGCTGTTATAACATTGCTATGAAATCATTATTTTTAGTGCATGCACCAACTCTACCTTGTTGAAAAATTGATACAAGTACAACAAATAAGTAAAATCTTTGTAATTGTATTATAGAAGTGCTACCTATAGTTTGTAAAAGCTTAAAAATTTAGTTCATACTCTTGTTCATCCTCAAACCAAACAGGCAACTATGATCAGTTTTTAAGAATAACATTCAGTTCTGAGAAAAAATCTTGTATTAACCTTTTTAGTAGTCATCTCATATAACCCGTACATTAAAATTGCAACAAGATATAGTTACATTGGGTAAATAAAATAAATTGCTCACTCGGTACTCTAAAAATAGATTACCAAAATTGACAATATTGCATTCCGCAGTTAGTGATGACATTAATACGATCCAATTTCATTAAGAAATATATGGGTGCCGCCAACACTACCAAATGATTTATTGCCTGTGACACTATTAATTTATACACATTCCAACACCAAATATATTTTGCTTTGCTTTCCCATCTCTGGCTGAGATTGTTGTCACTGTATTTAAAAGAAAGTTCATTTGTATGTGTTTGTCTCAAATTCTGGATGATTAGACATGTTATTATCCCCAAATCTTCTACATCATTTGAAATTCCTTGTTTCAAATGAGACTTACTGCCTCCTAATTATTGTGACAAGTTTACACTACCAAAAATGTTTTGTTATGATATATTTTATTTACATGATATGTCTCTAAACCTTGTAGTGGTGAGGGGGGACTATCACAATTATTTGCTATATGTTAGCATATTTTTGGACACCTGGTATAACACTTTCATCAACTTGATGAAAAATACATAACTGGGATACCATGTTAATAAAGTCCATCAACAAATTACATTTTGTTTGCTTGTAATATGTACATGTACAGTAGGAAATTATGACACAGATACTGACATGCTGTCCTTTGCTATCCGCTGTAGATAACAACTAAAAGACCATAAATGTGACCTGTCATATCGAAAAGTACCTTTAAGGTCCGTATAGTAAATTACGAGCCATTGAAGCTGAATCACGTCTTATTCTAATTTCATCAGAAATGTTACCTTTGAAGTGTATTCTATCCAATTATTCAGGTTCCAACATCCAAAAATATGAAAAATGTGTCAAAAACCAAAATAAAAATAAAAAGTACAAAGACTTCAAAACCAGTTTTCTCAGAACTATAGTTTCCAAATCAGACTGATGCCTTTTACCAATTTGGATGTAACTTCGCAAACGAACACCCAATTGCAAAAAACAAGGTGTCATTTAAATGCTTTTTCATGTCATCTGAATACTGAGATTTTAAAAAATCTCAGTATTCAGATGACATGAAAAATCCATTTTGAATTTTGGACCCTTAAAGTACCTTTGATATGGCGGGTCACATATTAATATCCTTTCCTAATTGTTGTTAGCTACACCTGGATCTACATTTATTTGAAGAAGCATTTCAAGTATAACTCCTAATATTTATTAATCTAAAACATAACTTTATTCAAAGACCAGACCTTAACTTAGACACCCCTGATTGTGACTCAGTTTTTATTGAAATCCCAAGCACAAAAACAATCATAGGCATAATATACAACCCAAATTATGTCCAATATCATCAATTCACCTCGCAACTTGAATCTGCCCTGAGTACAATATCAAAAGAAAAGAAAAGAGGTTTCATCATGTGCGACTTCAATTTAGATCTTCTTAAATTTGACCAAAACCACCAAGTCAACACTTTTGTGAATCTAATGTACTCCTATTCATTTTTTCCCTGTATCGATCGCCCGACTGGAGTGTGCGCTACAGGGAATGGCACCACCATTTCCCTAATTGATAACATCTTCACCAACGATTCTGAACATAAAATAAAATCTGGAAACCTGATTACGGATATATCTGATCACTTTCCCAACTTTGTTTCAACAAAAGGTACCTTCCCGGAAACACCTCCAAAACCGACTCTGATACAAAGCAGACAACTCAAAACAAATAATATCAAAGGTTTTAAAAATTCTCTAGCTCTTGTTAACTGGGGTTTTGTAATTAATGAAGATAACCCTGAACTCTCCTACTCAAAATTTATAACAAAAACTACCAAATTATTAAATATTCACTGCCCCTTAAAAACAATCAAAGTCTCTAATTGTAAAACCCCTCGTAAACCATGGAGTCTCCTAAAATCTATTAGAACTAAAGATAAATTATATAGAAAGTTTGTCTCTAACCCCTCAGATGACAACAAACTGAAATATACGAAATATAGAAACATACTGACTAATCTGTTACGTGAAGCAAAGAAACTTCACATTACTTCTAAAATTGAATCAATAAAATTAATATGAAAGAAACTTGGAAAGTACTTAATAATCTCCTAGGACGGAAAAAACGCACTAAACTTCCTGACTTCTTTAAAGATAAAGATGGCAACAAAATTTCCAGCTCAACTGTAATAGCTAACAACTTTAATAACTTTTTTACGAATATAGGAACCAAATTTGCAGAGAAAATAACTTCCCCTGATGATAATTATAAATCTCCTTTAAACCCAATTAATCAAAATAAAAGTATCTTTCTAAACCCAACGACCGCAAAAGAAATTATAAAGATAACAATAAAACTAAAAGCAAGTAACAGCAGTGGATTTGACAATATAAGTACCAAATTACTTTAAAGTATTATTCATGAAATTGCACCCTCTCTCACACACATATTTAATAGATCCTTGCTTACAGGTTTAGTACCATCACCCCTAAAAATAGCCAAAGTAATTCCGATTTTCAAATCAGGTGATAACCAAATCTTCAGCAATTATAGGCCAATCTCAATCCTTCCTTCTATTTCAAAAATCCTTGAAAAATTAATATATAATCAACTCTCTGACTTCATCAATAAAAATAATATCTTCAGTCCCCACCAATATGGCTTTAGGCAGAACAGGTCCACATACATGGCAATAAATGATTTCTACTGCAAAGTTACCAAGGATTTAGATGACAACCTCCATAGTCTTGGTATTTTCCTCGACCTAAGCAAGGCATTTGACACCCTTAATCATGATATTCTTCTCTGTAAACTAAACGCATATGGCATCAGGGGCATTGCCAACGAGTGAATTAGAAACTACCTTTCTGAAGGGAAGCAATTTGTCATCTATGACCAACAAGCCTCAAATAAAGAAGATATTATATGTGGAGTGCCCCAAGGTTCGATCCTGGGACCTCTTCTATTCCTCTTATACATAAATGACCTCCCACTTGCTTCACCTAAATCCCATTTTATAATTTTTGCCGACGATACTAATATCCTTTTTTCTCCCATGAAAATGCAGGTCAACTTGAAAAATTAATTAATGACGAATTAAAACAGATATCAAACTGGTTCAAACTTAATAAACTTTCATTGAATATTGATAAAACTAACTACATGATTTTTAAAAATAAGCATAGCAATAAACTTAACCTCAACATCCAAATCAAAATTGAACACAAAAATATTGAAAAGGTTGATGTAACTAAGTTCCTAGGAGTCTTAATAGATGAAAACTTGTCTTGGAAAGCTCATACTGCTCACATAACTAACATTGTCTCAAAATACAATGGCATAATCAGGAAAGTAAAACCCTTCTTAAATAAAGAGTCCCTCCATACCCTATATAATACTCTTGTTCTACCATGTCGTACTGTACACTCCTTTGGGGAGATAAAAATAATTCAAATTTAGAGTCCCTTTTTATAGCACAAAAGAAAATTATTAGAACGTGCACTAACTCCCTTTGGCTAGAGCATACAACCCCTTTATTCATAGCACTAAAAAAACTCAAAGTTCAGGACATTTATACATATCAGCTTGCTACCCGTATGTACTGGCACAATTTTAATTTACTTCCGCATGATCGCCCAAATAATATCTTTACCACTAAGGCTGACATCCATGCCTATAGCACGTGACAAACCCTTGATTTCCATATTGAACCAACTAGATCAATGCTCGCAGCTAATACTATTAATACCCAAGGACCCGTGGTATGGAATACATTAAATAAGACAATCAAAACTGCTTGTTCCCTCGCCTCTTTAAAAAGCATACTTAGGAAACACATTATCGGTCAATACAGCCTCGAATCCATAAATAATGAGTACGCTCAAGTCACGTGACACAATTTTTTTTGTCCCGTATGTTTGTCCTGCACCCTCATTTTTCTGATATCGTAATATACTACATACTGCATAATTCATAAGATACACGTCTGTGTAACCTACCACCCTCACATGTAATATATGTATTTGATTTATGCTTCTCTGTTCATTGCGGGTTTTTAAGGTTTCTTTTTGTGTTTGTTTTGTTTTTTCTTTCTCTGTAATTCTTACCTCAATGTATGCAACTTACAATTTGATTCCAGTTATATCATTTATAATATGTTCTAATTTTGTAAACTGGGTGCCTCCGCCCACACGCTTAGCGTTTTCGGAGGCATCCATGTCTCGCATACAAATGTATGAATCGTCTTATATTATATCATATTATTCTCAAATGTATTTTAAATACAAAATTACACATTGTATTTTTATACTTACTTACATACATTATATGTATTTTCTTGTGTATGATGAGATGAAACAAATAAATGAAATGAAATGAAAACCAAAAAGTGATGGAAACATTCCATCTCAAAGTATTGATAGGAGTGTCTCTAATATTGACACAGAATCAGTTTCTGAGACATCAATTAGCAGAATAAACCAAACTGATATAAATGTGGCAAATCAGTTAAAAAGTCATTGTAACTCTGGTGATGACATACAAAATAAGACTGCCAAACATATGAGTATACCCCTGTTTGATATTGACACACAGTCAGTTTCTGCAGCATCATCCACAACACCAAATGCAATTAATACCACTGAGAAAGCAACAAATGGGACAAAGCTTCAAATGCAAAATCAGCAACTCCTTCTCTGGCTCCTTCTGCTCTGAAATGTAAAGCAATATCTTGAAATCAAATTGAAATCACCAAGAATCTCTTCACTGCGGTCTGTGTCTTTTTTGCCTGTTACATTCCATATTTTCTTCTGGAACCAATATTAGGATCAACTCACGTGATGTATTACCTTCATCTTCTTCCGTTATCTAATAGTGCTATCAACTTTGTAATTTACTCCAGGAAACATCAAGAGTTTAAAGTTGTATTGGGTTGCATGATGAAATGCAATCTTGCAGGCATACCACAACCAACAAAATTGCTGAAGTTCCTTCTGTCAAAGAGAATATGACTATCTTGGATTTTATGAATTACAATATTGTACATAATATCCATAACAATGCAACATTACTTCCATGAGGTACAGGGGCGGGTCTAGGAATTTTCAAAAGAGGGGCGCAATTTTGACAACCCCTTGGTGCCCACTCAAAGTCAGATGTTGCCCTGACAAAATAAGATGTTTAAGGGTGCAGAACTGTTCGAATCATGCATTTGCTGCCATTCTTGACACAATTATTAATTTTCAAGGAATTAAATCATTAAAAAGCAGCGGTTTCTTGACGCGTTACCAAAATAAGAGGGGGCGCGCGCCGGCTGCGCCCCTTCTAAATCCGCCACTGAGGTACATCAACATCACCAAATAAAAAACGTCCCTGAAAGAAAGATCCATTTATGATGTGGATCTTTTGAAAGCTTTCGATAACCATGAAATATATTCAAGAACAAATTTAAACAATCAGTATCCTTTCAGTATTGTACAATGGTGTGATTTTTTACTATGATATCCCTTTACTTTTCATTCAATTTTGCTGTCCTAATCATTGTGGTAATCCACACATGTATTGAATAAATGACTTTCATTTTGCATGTCATGGTGAATATTTGTAAATGCAATTTTGTTTCACCTGGTAGAATATTGAGGTTTAATTATCATAACCATCCATTTAGAAAATTGTGTTTCTTCCATAGTAGGAATTAATTTGAAATAGAAATAGTCATTCATTCAGTTCTCTTCAGTCCAGTAAATATTTAAAAATTACAATATCGAACTTGTTAACATGTTGCCAAGTTATTCCCAGAAAAAATTGTGAATTATAAATAAATACATAGGATTTTACATTTGTTGTACGGGCAAGTTCATCTAACAAGGTATATGTTAGATTGAAGGTTCGAGCCCCGGGCCGGGCGGTTTTCGTCTCCTTGTTTCCTTGAGCAAGAAACTTTACTCTACTTGCTCCGTGGTCGGACAGTCACGTAAAGCCGTGGGTCCCCTGTACGAATAGACTCCTTCATGGGGTATGCATGTTATGCAAGTACTTGTATCGTTGATTGATTGATTGATTGATTGATGTTTCATACTGGTGGAATAGATCATAGTTAAAGTGTTTGTCTAACTGTTTTTATGGCAGAATTTTAGGAAAATAAAACTATTCAACAATACTTTCAATTTTTATTTTATGTATATTTTAAATCCTACTCATGATAATAAAATAATACAATTCTTAATAGGCTAGCACTTTAGCTATCAGAGCCCAAAATTTCAACCTTTTAAAATTAGAAAGCTGCTAGGACTTTGCAACATTATACGTGTGTAGTTTGTTTCTTGTTGGATACCTACTAAATCACATTTTATAAATCAATGTTTTGAACTATTCTTACAAGTTGATTGCAAGTAATATATAAGCAAGATAGAATGATAGGAGATTGAACAAGTATTAGATCGCATTCATTTCCTATGGGTAATAGAAAGTAGTTAAAACAAGAGCAGTTCTGAATAGAAATTAGTTTAAACAAGAATAGTCCTGAAAAGGAACAGACTCTATTATAGACCATTGTGGTATCGGTAACACAACTAATAAAATAAGCAAAGTGAATATAGTCATTTTTAATTTAGTTTTTCTAGACACAGTAAGCAAAGATTTGAATTAATGGCAAGAGGAGAGGAAAAGGCATATAATCTTAATTGTATATTCTCTCCATATTATTGTCAAGTACATGTAGAGTAACACACTTATTTAAGTTAAAAGCAAGAACTCAAAAAATGCTTTTTTTAAACATATTCATCAGGATTGGTAGCAAAATAATTGAAAGAATTCATTGGTACTAATCCAGAATAAAAGTCCACTTACGTGTACGTTTGGACAATCAGCTGTTGCCTTTATCAACACTGAGATGAGACTGACGCTGCTTGTTGTTTCTTAGTTACAACTTTGGTGTTGCCAGTCGAACTTAGATCATAGGCAAAATCCAGAACAAGTACAAACGTTGGATCAAAGAAGCTATAGAAATCCGCAAGAAAGGGGGCACCACCATGAATAGAGACGATGGACAATATTTCCTTACTCACGTTTTTGATGAGATGCTGCTTCAAGACAAAAGTTCGACTGGCAACACCAAAGTCGTCACTAAGAAACAACCGTACTCTGACAACTAAATGGTAATTTGACTGAGAATGCAGCTGTCGAACCAGTCAAGCGTTGTTCTTTGCTTACGCACAATTTGGCGGCAAAATGTAAGATGCGCATTGCGTTGTAGTCAAGAAATAGTAATGCGCGACACAAGGCACATTGGAGTCACTACGCACTCGTGCAGCGTCTGTCCAGGCATGACGCCCGCGTGGCGCAATCCCCTAACTTAGCCGGATTTTTATGGTGCAAATAGACAAGTTTCTTATCTGGACTTTCATTAATCTATGGAAACAACAAGCAGTGTCAGTCTCATCTCAGTGTTGATAAAGGCAACAGCTAATTGCCGAAACGTACACGTAAGTGGACTTTTATTTTGGATTAGTACCAATGAATTATTTCAATTATTTCAATAAATGCTTTATCTCCTTTTTTTCTCTGTCATTGGTAAACCACTGCTATTTTAATGTATAAGTGTAACTTGTTTTTTTCCCTTTAAATATTTGTTCTAACACACTACATTTGCTAGTTTTAATCAGATACCAAATTAACATTAATATTCAGGACATGCCTAACTATCTCCTATTTTATAAAACGATTTCAGGTCGTAAATTTTGCAATTTTGAAAGTAACTTGGAATGGTTCTAAGGATTTAGAAATACCCAAGAGCTATTCTAAATTTAGCACACAACTAGGAACATTGCTAAGCTTAGAATGGCTTTATGAAATGGGTTAAGCAAGCAAGGAACTTGCAATAGAAACAAAGTTAGAAACGAACTAGGCTTAGAATGGTTTTATGATGGTTCTACAAAATATATACATATACATCAAGGGTTGAGAGCTACAAGGCCATATTTGCACGGGCAGCAATTCCAAAAATAAAAGGTTTCAGACATGATGGTACTCAAGGTGAATGATCTATTACACATGTGTATTACATCATTCACCAGGAAAGATACACTAGGTCATATAATCTTCAAGTTCAAGTTCAATCTTTATTTCCATAAAATCCTTTGTTCTAGGGATTGCTGACTGTGCAAATACGGCCTTGTGGCTCTCAACCCTCCACATAGTTGGATAAGCTGTCCTGTACTATTTAAATAATTGACAATGTCTTATTTGAAAATCATGGCATTATGTCGAACAACTTAAGAGACCATACTTTTTAAACGTTTACTGGACTGTTCATTTGTTTTGCTCATATCTGTAATCTGATGATATATCTTTTTTGGGAATTATAGAGCCAATTATTTTAGTGAATGTGGAAGTTGTACATAAATGTGGTACTTTTAGAGTTACTAGTGCTTAGAGTTTATTATAACTTCTATCTATCTATTCAATATTATTGTTATATGTATACAGGTACGTTGGTTGATTGTGAAGGTTTTATTTCAGCTGATATAAAATGTTGTCCTTGTAATTATTCTTACCAAGAAATCTAAATCAGTATCAAAATCAGATTTCTTTTTGAGTTTATTCTTAATTTTATTGTTGTAGAGTGTTCTTATAAGATTTTGAAAGATTTGTCTTGTCATCACAAAAATATGATAAAAAAGACAATGAGAAAAGATATCCTGTATAGGAGTAATGACAAGACTACTTGTCTGCAGGATGAGCACTTGAACCAAGTGTTTTGCCAAGAAGCTTTGTGATTACATTTATAGCTTGCTCTTCTTTACAAGTTGCACATACAAGTCCAAGCCTGCAAGACATAAGTTACATCATTCCTTGATAATTCTTCTATCATATGCACAGACACAGAAATATGGAAGTAAACACACAAACAAAAATATGCAAGAGCATGCAAAGAAATTGTGTTTTGAAAACAAGCAGGATATAGTAAGAATTCACATGAGTACTACTGTGGTCATGATGTTATATTCCCTACCTAATTGATCTGTGAGATCATAAAATGAATACAAATTCTGCAGGACTTCCCACTAAAGATCACAGCCTGAGGAAGAAATGGTCTACACAGGAAGATATCACATCAATGAGGTTTGATGTAATCACTGACACACCACTATTCGAATGTTCTTCGGATAATTCTAAATTTATTTTCACCTGTAAGGCAAAGAAAATCACTGTCAAATATATGACCACCAGGGCTGGTTAATAGCTGCTGTAAAAAAACCACACCTATGATTTACTATCGCAAGAGCAAATTTTGTATAACAATCTCTGGAATGAAACATTATATTTTATATTTTAACATAAAATTTATATTTATATTTTCCTATATTATATATTTCTTATATTATTGTAAATTATATTTTGGGGTTTGTATTTCCTTAACTTTATCCAGTCTTTGGCCGACTAATAACATGTACTGCATGGGAAACATTTGTGATTAATTCATAAGGTAAAAAAATATATACAATGCAATACATTTAATGTTGTTGTATAGTTAATATTAAAGGAAACAAAACAGACATTACTTTGAGCTTGACCATCTTTTGAGACGCTTGGCCAATCAAGATCAGGTCAGCATTTCTAATTCTTCCCAAAAGCGCCCCCCCTCCTTGGGTTGAAAAAGGTCTAGTGTCATGGCAGATCGAAAGCTCCCCAAGGTGAGCATAATTTTATGTTGTGAGAAAGAAATAACTATCTTATTTTGTGCTTGATTTCTTCGCATGTATTCCATACTCTATGTCATTGGTATTTCTACCATGTGTAGGTGCACAACAATAAATGAACACTATATTCCTCCTTATCATTATGATAACACTGTGAAATAATAAACTTTAGTGATATACTTCCCTCACATTTTGTTTAAAGTTAAATTTAAAGTGCTGTAACAAAGTGCCCTTCCGTAGTCTATATCCAATATCTGTCCTCCAAGAAAATGTTCTAGCAAAGTATATTAGAGCTGCTCTGGCAAAATGAGAGGAAAGTCGCAAATGTACATTTTGAATAAATGGCATCTAAATTAAAAACAGGGTGCAAAAGTCAAATTTCCTTTTTTGACATAAAACGCATTCATGCATTAGTGTTTACCTATACCTAAAGTTTTGAAGGCCAACTTTGCCGGGAAGTGCAATTATTCACGGTTAATTGATTGTATGAGGCTATTGTACATTGTAGTAATCAATTTGTAGGAAAGTTTTATTGCAACATATTCAGTGGACTGCTTTGGATTTCGTTCTCTAAATGAAGAATGGAGAAAGAAAGTGTGACATATTATATATCATTCAAAAGCTCAGGTTATAGAGAATTAAAATATGTCATAAAATCAATTTTGAAATTTGTGACTTTCCTCTCATTTTGCCAGAGCACCCCTCATATGTAAAGTTCTGAAACAACAACGGATGGAAAATCTTGAAAATGTTTTTGTCTAACTGTAAGCGACTAAAATATGGTCATGTAAACATATATGAAAACAATTTGGTTCCTGTTTGAACAAAAAACAGCTCGCTTGATCAAAAATGCTCTAGTATCATCAAAAATGCCTCCAAAGAGACCACGAAAAATCATAAATTCAATCGTTGAAATATTCATTTCAAAAATATCCGTTTGTGGATTAATATTTTAAAAAAGTTTAGTTCAACACCAGGATAACAACATTTGGGAGTAACTTTAAACTGTACTCCAATGAATGGTCTTTAGCAAAATAAAGGTGATAATGATAAAATGTACTAATTATACCTACAAGTAACTTTTAATAGATTGATAAATAAACTCATAATAATGATAAAACTTACTAATTATACCTACAAGTAACTTTGAATAGATTTATAAATAAACTCATCAATTATAACCCCGCATATGACAACATACAGAAAACTCAAAATAAGTTGAAACTATACTCAAGTTTAATATGAATATAAGTTCAAGCAATATTAGTAATGAAAACCAGAAAATAACATAATCCGTCATGGATATCAGTTGGCATATCTCATAATTTAAATACAAAGATGAAGATGCTACAAAAATGTAATTACATGAAAGAATAGGCACATTCTGCTTTCACTGGTATTACTTTATCATGTGAGTGCAAGTAAGTCGTGTCTGCAATGGCTGCCCTAAGTTATAGTTATTTTATTCCTTGTCACAACAATGTGAAAAATTCCTCAAAATGTTCCTGTCTTATGTCAGTGGTTCTTGAAATGGTTCTTCAAGTGACGGTGGTGAATCTAAAGAACCGTTGACCCAAGACTGGAGGTCTTGCAGAGTGCAATCCAAATTTATGACGCAAGGCAGCTATTGCAGATACAACTTTCTTGCACTCATATGATGACTTGAAATGTTACACTAATGACTTTGTCAACTAATAATCAAGCATCCTATAGAGTATGATCAGTAAAACAAACCTATGTGAAATTTGCTGTATACTATCATAATACGATTTAAAAAAAAATGACAAAGTCATAGCAAAGTCAGAACATTAATGTATCATATATGACACTAATATTGATTTCAGACTTGGCACATTGGCTTGCAGACATCTATTTGCCCGCTGCTTGATTTTGTGTTTTCAATATAAATGTGAAAGTTGGGGTAACTTAATTGCAATCTATGTAGGAGTGCAGATCTACAATCAGGGGAAAAAGTCGTTGGAACACTACAGTCTTTTCAGGCGCATTCATCCGCTTAAAACACTAGAAATTACAGTAAGGGATGGGTAAAGTTGAAGCCAATAAAGAACTCTTCTATTCTGACCATCCCCTTCCTCACCCCTGTTTCAATGTTGGATGTAAAGATGCTCCTTGTGTTCGGATCAACATTGAGTGGGGAACGGGAAAAACATGCGAAATAAATGACATGCACAGATAATTGTGCCAATACTTTTTTCCCTGATTGTAGATTAGTCTGCATAATGTGAACGTCCATCCCAAACTAGCCGTAAATGCCACCTGGGAAGTATTAAGCAAGACAAGACAACCTAATAGTGTCTTTCATGTAACAAGCTTGTGTATAGGTGAAAACATACTATTTTGAGCTATCAAACATTTGGTGCAACAAGTCTTTGTTATTACATTAATTCCAATGCATCTTCTAATCAATAAC
>JXSR01S007215.1:32460-46952 GCA_000969725.1 Ophiothrix spiculata | reverse complement strand
AAAAGGAAATGTTACAAAACTCCTTTTAGTCTTCAAAGTAGTCTTTTTTATTTGAGCTTGTATATAATACAATTTTATTTAACATAGTGTTGCACATCATAAATAATGTCCTTTTTAAAAAGTAAAATGTACAATATCTAATCATAAAAGAAACTAAAATATATATATTTATATCACACCCAACTTTTCATGCAAATAATATATTTTATACTGCATTACTAAATTTACACATGTTAATACCCACTGACAACATTACAAATACTTTCAACTACCTTGAAAAAACTGTGAATAGTTCTTTTGAAAAAGGCTATTTACAGGTTTTGAAAGACTATTAATGTGTTCTGAAAAATTATTTATAACTGCATCAATTACCTTATACGACAACTTCCTCGCACAGACTTAAGTGCACATCAAACTTACACACACACACAAAAGCTATTATGCACATTAACCTATACTTGTATTCATTGGTAGTATTGTGTGAGTGTGCCTTTTTTATTACATTAAGTAAAAAATTAGGTCATGGGGAAGTAAAGATTTCATTATTTTAAAACAGTTACTTAGAAATACAGTATATAAAACAAATATACACCAACTTTTTTTGAATCTCTAGATTAAAACCATGGTTCTTCAGTGACTAAAATTTTAGTCACTTCAGGTCCAGAGATCTTCAAGTCAGTATATATTTGTATATCATGCCTTTTTCATAAAAAGTTCTCATCTTGGGTGGTGGATTATCAAAAGATATTTCCAGATTAAATTGAAATAAATAATGCAGGCCAGGTGATATGAAATGTAATAATCTCAACTATTTATACTCCGTCTGCATGTCTCCAGGTGGAATCCAAATTGTAAAATAATACTGAATATTGGAACTGACATTATGACCAAGACTCGTCAAAATAAGGACGTTTATGCTTGAGGTGACATCAAGTGTGATATATCTATGAATAAATAATAGAGCTTCTAAACATACTCTACAGGGGTTGGGGCATTGTAGGACATACTCTAACATTATGATATAGTGCACATTTTCCTAGTTTCTGCCATGTGCTTTCATTCTTTTTATTATGGCTTAGGAGACTTAACAAATCACTTTTGCCTCTAATTTAAACCAATGCAGCTTTAATTGTACCATCTCTTCAGTTAAGTAGATCTGTTTTTGTCATAAAGAACCTGTGCAGAGCAAAACATGATACACACTATATCAGAATTAAAAGTACATCATCATCAAATACTGTATATCTGTCATGAAATTGGCAAAAATAGTTTAGATTATTGCATTTCATATCACCTGGGCTTCATTATTTGTTTCAATTTAATCTAGAAATATCTTTTAATAAGAAAATAGCATAGGTGTCTTCTTTTTGAGTATGTTGCTTGATGAGCATGTTCCTCCGTTAAAAGGAACCTTTTCTACACAAAAATGTTTTAAAAAGGAATATAACAGAGAAGTCATTAATGTCTGTGAATGGAAATTTTTCATGTGATATTAAGGGTTAAAGATTTCATAATTTGTTGGTTATAAATAAGCAGAAAAGCACCCTATGCAGTATTTGCAAATTATTATGTATAAACAAATATAGGTCAACACCCAACAGAACACTGCAAAATTCAATTCCAAGAGTTACATCCCCTCTGTTATAAATTGGGTCAGATAAACATTCCTTGCATAATAATACTTTGTTACTAGTTCTTGTTTTTCAAATGACATAATTACTGAAATCCAATAACCTCTAATGTTTATAGTCGGTCTATGTGGCTCCAGGTACTGGTTCAATTGTAAACTGATATGAAATGAAATACTGAATATTGGACTTGACATGACCAAGACTTGGTGAGAAAAGGATTTATGACAAAAGATGCCTTTAATTGAAAAGCAATAATGTTCTGAAAAGCTACAGTTTGAAGCTAACTTGTTTGTTTTTGAAATTTTAAAGGGAAACAATGGGAAAGAAACCATAGGCAGATTTGGGAGTATGAGACATAAACATTTTCTTCCTTAATGTAATATACAAAGAGTGTCATGACTGGACACAAAAACATTACTTACATTTTAAAATATTATGGAAAGAAAAGTCTTCCTATATTGTGTCAAGAGCTTTAAATTCCTAACTTCTTTTTCTCACTCAAAATTAAAAAGATACATAGCTAGTTAAATAAATATTCTCATCTTACAAAAATAGTCATTACATTCTAAAAAATGGTGGGGGAAAATAATGAGTCAAGATTGTGTCATAAATTTTAAATCCTATCTAGTTTTTCTTCCTCATAGTATAAAGATATAGGGCTGGTTGAGGAGTTCATCATAAGCTAGTGTAATAAGATTCCAATCTGTTTATCTTTCATATGAGAAGAAGATAATGGATGATAAATTGAATAAGCATGGATGATAATGCTGATGAACAATTAGCAGTTCATTATGGAGTGATTGTGTGGAACTAGATTTATTAAAGAAATTTTAAAGATGCTACAAGTTAAAGTTTTCTTCTTTAATGTGATTAACAAGTACAGCACAAGTGGGAAAGATATTTCATAAACATTTATTACATTCTAGAAAAAGAAGGAAGATATATATTATGTTCTTTTATCTTGCTCTAAGTGCCAAAATACAGACCCAATTTTAAGAAGATCTACGTGCTAGTGCATGACACCACTCTGCTTACTTATTTTGATATCAAGAAACAATAACAAATGATAGTTGAAGAGCATGGATGATCATTTTGATGAGCAATTAGTGGTTCATATTTCATTAGTTACTATTTAGCAACATACTAACAGTATTAAAGGAAGCTTATTTTGTCATTGGAAAATAACAAGCTTTTAGCAGTGATTCTTAGGTTCCACACAGAAAATCTGTCCTCAGATGACACTCAAGAGGGTCTAGCATGGGTGACTCTAGTTTGAGTCAAGAAGGTTGACTTCTTTAATATGTCACTTGTCTGCTTTAACAAATGTAAGTGTAATCTGAAACTCTGTCCCTCAGATTACAATTACATTTGCAACTGACCAAATAGTACTAACCAACATTTTTTTATAATACATCTAGCATATTGGGAATACTTTCACCTCAATAAAAAGAATGATGCAAAGTAATTTATAACCTGTAGAAACATTTATGAATGACATAAATTGGGGTGGTCCTTTTTTCGACACTTCTGATTTTGACTTAAAAACTGTAACTTCATAGAATGAATAATAAGAAATATTTGTATGTCACTTAAAATAGATCAACAATCAGTCAATTATTTAAAACAAGCTACATATGTTTCTTACCTTGTATATAATGTATAAGTCGCAATCCAATTTAAAGTCCGTATTACGAGATATCCAGTTTGAAGTATCCACTCATGACACTGTTCCTATTAATAGGTCAGGATGAAGAAGAGATTGTCCTGTGTAATGAGAGCACTTGACAGTAAGCTTCACCAAATCTCTGAAAACAAATGAGATAATGTAAGCTTATTAGGATTTAAATGTGTCACTTCCATACTAACTGATTGACAACATACAGCACAGCCTAGTAATAAGCAAAACTCTTGCTTTAATGTGAAACTTCTTAAACAAAAACATTCTAGTTTATTGATCCTGTTTGTTTTTGTTGAATTGTGTTTGCTGCATTTTTAAAATATTATTTGGAACATAATTTTCTTTCACAAGACTTTTACAACCTCAATGAAGCAACTTTAAAGTTGTTCAAAATGTTCCTGGACCTATATGTAACACTGTCAAGTAAATATACAACTGATATGATGATTGTTTTAATATGATTTCAGAACTAGTATGAAATTATCTCCTCAAAAATTATACTTGTACAGTGATGGATCTGAAAATCAGAAATGTGGACATAAGTGATGACAAAGAGGAAAAGTAAGATTTTTGCTGATGGATGAAAACGACCTTCAGCGACAACATGACAACAAGTGATGAATGGCAACAACAAGGATTGGAATCTAGGAACCAAAATTGGACTTGGCGTAAACAACAAGGTAAAACATCTTCACAGCAAGGAACAAGGACTGACAATGGATTGCTGCAAGGATAATGTGACCGTATGTCTCCTTGTTTCCTTGGGCAAGAAACTTTACTTTAATTGCTCCTTGGTTCGGAAGTCACGTTAAGCCGTTGGTCCCCTGTGAAAATTTTCCTTCTAGGGGTGCTGCATACATTGTGTACCTGGTGAGCCTGTACTTAAAAATTCTGATATAGTGCACATTATTCTATCTTCAATGTATACGTTGTCCTTTAAACTAGGTAGTGAAATTATGACAAATTACTATCGCAGCTGATTATGAACAATCTAACAGATATTTAAACATTTTCTAAGCTAGCCAGTTAAAATGCATCATTAAACCATCGTAAGACCAAAACCTATCGTTAGCTATGACTACCTCTTGACCCCATGCAACATTAACAAAGGGTTTGATTTTTCTAATGCATAATTCATCACCTGCTGTGATCACTTACAAAGGGTTTTCATGTCTTTGTGATATCTCGTTGTAGTTACAAGTTGAATGTTAGTGAAATCGACCCATGGTCTGTTTTAGTTGTCTTAAAGTAGATGACTAGATGAAAAATGTGATGCACACTATACTGAAATTTTAGAGTATGTGCTAGAAATCAAAATCTGTGATTTTGCTGGTCTTATATTCCACTTTGCAATGAATACCAATGGTAAACAAAAGATTTTTCAACTTTAGTTGCACTTAACTGAAAATTAATTTTTCCAACATCCAACTCATGTCACAAACACACAGATCTTTCATTACGGAAAGATACAAATACTTCAGTGATCACAAAAATAGTCAACTTTGAGTAAATTTGAGTATGGTATTAAATCAAATACTTTGCCATATTCAAAGTAGAATCAAAAACATTTAGATGCTCTGAAATCTAAATAGTGCAAACGTTGTGATATATGATATACTTCATTTTTCACTGTATAGATCAAACTCATTTAAACAAATTTTCAATAGAATGTGCAAAAGAATGCACAGATCAGATAGACAATATGTGTGTTTCACAGTTCAATTAGAAGAATGCATTGCAATTTATCAAACAGGATTTACAAATATAGATTTAATTAGATTCCAATTAATTTTCAACTTGAAAAGTAACATTTTTCAAACCGTTTGAAAAAATATCAAAAATACAAAGATTCAATTAAATTCCAATTACTGGTTCACTTACTATTTGAATAAAATGTACATTCAACTTAAAAACTTTCCTTCTATTCAATCGTTTCACTTCTTAACTACGTTTTTCTGCTCAATTTTCAGGTATCTTTGATATGTAGAAACTTAACTGAAAGGGGAATTTAGACAGAATTAATTTTCATTTTTTTGTTAAGCATTGAAAAGGTTTAACATAATCCTCAATATTTTTCCAAATATTTTAGCATCATTGGAACTACAAGTACTAGATAATAAATCATGTCAATATGTAAAATGTAGCCCCTGATATATCAAAATATTAAACTTGTAAATTTCATATCATGTACAATTGTTTGCCTTTTATCCTTTCATCTCCCTTCTGTTAATTGTGGCACCTAATTAACACTGCAGGTGGGTATAATACTCATTTCAGATCTATGTTCAAATGTAAGCTACATCACTTATCACGATAACACTCAGGAGATACTTCCTGCAGTACAAGAGTATCATTCCTAAAGACAATGCTTAAATGCATCTTGAAAGTACCATTTCAATTAATACTACATGATTGATTTAAAAAAACAAGCTAAGATCCCTTTTTAGTGTTCTTTTCACAAATTTATTTTCTTAGGAAAATCAACTATATTAAGTATGCATGCATTTCTTACTCAACTTAATTGATTTTATGAGACAGATCTAATCCAACAAGTAAATTATGAAAATTATCTTAAGGTTTCAATATTTTTTGTGCCAAATTGATAATACCAGAACATGAAGCTTGTTAAGTTAGTATCCGATTTTACTTACAGTTTGCATGAAACGATAAGAGAAAATTGATCTCTTTTTACTTAACTTCTTTTTGTCTCTTTTGGGAAGCATATAATAATAAAATGAATGTATTACAAATTTCTTTTACCCCCATATCATACACTACCTTGTATAAGATGACTCAATAAGTCTGTCAAGAAAATCATATAACTTGATATAATACTAATGTATCTAATTCTGATAGTTTCCTCCAAATGACAAAAGGAGATAATTACTTCTATTATTACGTTCTCTCCTTTTCTCAACTCTTTCTGTCGTTTCTACAAAGCATAAAATAATCAAATGAATAATTTATGTATTTCTTTGTTCCATTTAATTTTCTTTATGCCTTACATCATTCAGCAGTTTGTTCCATATAAGATGGCTCTGCCAGTTAAGTGCCCTAGTTCAGCAAGACAATAAGACAAGTATGAATTACCCAATAGCTTTCACTCTACACTGATTGAGTACACTGCATCTATAAAATACGATACTTTACTCTTTAAAAAGTTTTAAAGGAACACAAACCCTTAGGTGCATTACTATCCATGGTCAGCAAGTATAGATCTATACCAAACAGCAAAATATCACAATCCGCAAAGTGAAGAAATTGCCAAAGTCCCAATACGTCATAGACTGGAGTTAGTTATAATCACAAAATCGCTGCTATGGCAGGACATGCTCAGTGGTTTGACAAACTGATAATGGGATATGGGTGTGAGAGATCCCTGATTCAAATCCAGGTGGATAATCCCCATTTTTTGCTTGAATATTTCCAAGGAGAATGGAACGGAGAATGGGCGTTGGGGTTAGGGTTATATATTCAGCTTAAATTTAAGTGGCGGACTGGTAGTGCATTCAGGTTCAATATAGGCCACATCATTGCTACATCTTAGTCAATAAAACTATGTAAGTCATATATGAAGAGCTTGTTTCCAAAACCTCTTACATCCATTTTTGTTAAACTGAGAAAACAAGGAAAGTTTATTATGACATTTGTACGTTGTTATTTTGAATCGAGTTTGCATGCAAATTAAGTATAATGATGTACTTGTTTACAATATTAGGTTTACAGAAATCAGGCTAATCACAATTATTTTTTAAACTAATTACAATATTTCAAAAAAATGGATGTAAGAGGTTTTGTCACCAAACTCCATAATTAATCGATGGACAACAAACAAAATAAATCAATTAAGGAAATAAAGATCATATTTTCAGTGTAAAATGATGTGATTTATTAACTTAAAAATTCACATCTATGTAGTAACACCTTTAAAGCTCAAAACCCACCCTTTCCACCTTTCAAAGGTATGCTCATCTAAAACCGTCCAGAAAGTGCACAAAAATGCAATAGTAACAGAGTGGTTCACACAAATTGTGGCATGTTCACAGGCTTATGATAGGTTGTAAATAACTTAGCAAAGGGTTCTATGTCATATCCCCCCCCCCTTCCTCTTCCGTTATCCCCCACCCCATTACATACGCTTTCCTTTCATTACTTGATTATAAAACATTGTAATTTAACGGTTTCAGCATAATTTGTAAGTTTTCCTTCGTACATTTGGCTTATGAATCTTGCTGATATACGAACCCTCCCCATCCCCCACCCAGTTTTCACCCCACCCCAATCAAAAACAACAACATATTGTTTCCTTGCAAGTTTATGCGACCAGGGTATATTACTGCTATCTCCACAATGACGAAATGCGGTGTGCCAAGATCAGGGAGTACTAATCGACCAGTGTATTGAATAAAAGTACAATGCATGCTGTCAAGTATGTAGTTACATGCAGTACTTGTCTAATTCAAATGTTGCGGGAAATGATAATTGTGGTTCCCTCAAAGGATTCATTAGTTATGGCCCTATAACAACAACAGGCATGGACATAAGAGGTTTTGTCACAAAACTATTTTGGATGTAAGAGGTTTTGGAAACAAAGCCAATCTTTGATCGACATTTTCAACAGATTATAGGCGGTTTTGCAACAAATCGTTATCATTGCTCGGAAGGTACGGTCAAGCACTATATGTTTCAGGTTCAAACTCAAATTCCATAAAAATGGATGTAAGAGGTTTTGGAATCGGGCTCTTCATATGTAGAGAGAAGATACTAGACTCTGCACCATTTTTATCCTCCAATGGAGAGCAAATTTGGGGTATTTGGATTTTTGTCAAGTATGAATTGCATCTTGTTGTAATGTGCAAATATTGAAACACGCTTGATCAACTTTGTACTTAATTTTGTGTACATGCAAAATTTGTGTCCATGGGCATCTCAATCATTGAACTCAAAACTGATTTTGATGGAACTTAAATGGATCCAAATAACCTAAATTTGAACCACACAGATGATAAAAGCAATTATACACTCAGCAGTATAGGCAGTCTGGTATATTCCTCTATGATACGAGACCATCTTGGTAAATGATTTTGAAATCACAACAATTGTCCTCCTTTTAATCTTGTGTCCAACTATGGTCAACAATCCTGTCAAAAATGAGAGCATCTCCTAGGCCTTATATGAGGATCATATTAAATAAAAGTAAGATTAAAATACAGAGATGGGAAAAGTTGCTATCTGATAACTATATGATTGGTCAATGTTGCCATTAGGAATAATGATGCACCAAGCATCAGTATTGTCACATTAGTGTGCAATAGCTCATTGTTGGACAAGGATATCAAGCCTTGATTATAGATGCCTACTTATGGAAATGTGTGATAACACACCCACACACATATAATCATTTATGATTATTAAACAGTATTCAAATGAATAATTTAGATTAAATAACATATTTCTATTCTTTTTATTTTATACAAAGAATTACAACAAGGAATCTGTTACAGACCAGGGCTGTTTTAAAAAGTAAAAGGGTTAATTTAAAAAAAAATGTGTTGCTCTACAACTTGTTCTAAATAGGTAGATTTACTTTTAAATGTATGAAATGTAATGTCGTATAAATTTCAACCAGTAGTTTAATTTTGTGCAAAGCCTCAAAAATGTACAATTACCTTTAATCTGAGAATATAGTAGTGACAAGCCATAACCTGTGGGCTCTGTAAATTTAAATAATGTTGGGATGTCATGACATGTAATTTGCAAGACTTGTTTTGTTCCCTTTAAATGGGGCAACTATTGAATATGCAAAATGCTCTTTATCCTGTTAATGGGCGTCAAAACGGTCTCGTATATATGCAAATTGGAATTTGATCACTTGACAATGTACAAGAAGCCATTGAGACTTTAATTATTGCTTGTTAACAGCTACTTGCTACAGCTATGAATTAATGAGTTTCTGTATCTTTTCTGGAGATAATTCCTCTGGGTTTGAAGATGGTATTAGAATATATTCGGTAGAAAATATCAATGTTGGAAGCAATTTGATGAATGTTACATTTATGATATTCTGCTCAAAAAACATAATAATTTCCATGAAATAAAGGTTTTTAAGTTGATAATATGTATAATTAGAAACTTTGACAGTTATCAACAATGGAAGAATAAGTTTAAGAATCACTTTGTACCAATAACAGCAAAAATTGAAGTTTGACTGACAAACCCAAATGAGATAGTTGGTAATCTATGGCTTTTATAACTTTTCTTCTTCACACTTATTGGACTGGTTTTTTTACCATGCGATATATAGAAGAACAAAAGGTTTCTTAAGAAGAGTGTGGATTCCGAACCTTCAATGATTCCAAACGGTGTTAAATGGCATGAATACCCATAGCAAAAAAATGTACACAGCATATGGCCAGCTGCTGGCCATCGGATGGTTATTGGATAGTAATACCATCCGATAACCATCCGATGGCAATTCCACATGCAAATTAGTTGCCATCCACTGGCCATCTGCTGGCTTATTTCCCGATGGCTTGCTGATAGCCAGCCGATGGTTATCCGATGGCAATTTCACATGCAAATTAGTTGCCATCAGCTGGCCATTAGCTGGCTCATTTCCCAATGACTGTTTCCCGATGACTTGCTGATAACCATCCGATGCTTATCCGATGGCAATTTCACATGCTAATTAGTTGCCATCGGCTGGCCATCCGCTGGCTCATTTCCCGATGGCTTCCCGATGGGTGTTTCCCGATAGCTTCCCGATGGGCGTTTCCCGATGGCTTGCTGATAACCATCCGATGGTTGTCCGATGGCAATTTCACATGCAAATTAGTTGCCATACCGCTGGTAATCCTACATGTACCTAGAATCATCTACATGTACCTAGGATCACCAGTTATCGGTTCCAAAACAGGATTTTTTAGGTATATACCTACATTACCTAGAATCACCTACTGAAATAGGTATAGCTAGGTATAATTAGCTGAATAAGTTACCTGTTAAAACAGGAAAACAGACAAGTCTGAAATAGGTATTCTTTGGTACAAACAAATTGAAAATCAAATGATTAAGTCTCAGATACGTATAGTTAGGTACTGTATTAGGTACAGATTAGGTGCATTCTAGGTATATTTTAAGTACATATGAATGAACCTATTTTTTGCCAGGGTAATTAACTTACAATTATTACATTTGAAAGTGCATTAATCAGTAAAATAAAAATAAAACATGCCAGAAGTCCTACAACACAACCCATATCCATATTATTAATCGTAAGAGATGCAGAGTTATTGCCACCAAATTATTCTAATAGTAGACCTAATTAATAGGCCTACATGTAATACTAATTAGTTTGATTTTACATGTTTAGTCCATAAAACTCCAGTTAGCCTTCTGCACGATATTATTAGAACTGAAATAATACGGTGACTACAGTGCCAGAGAAGGTGATTTTCTATTGGGCTTTTAATCCCTTTCTGGTATTTAACCAGTTACTGGCTTTCATAGAAAATGCTGATTGTTTAAATATTTAGACACTTGCATAGTACTTAATAATTAGATGTTGGAGCTGAAGTCCACCCAGAACATTGCTAGAAATAAATAAATAGGCCTATTTTGGTATACTGGTACAGAAGCAATATTAATTAATTATAGTTAAGCTTAACAACCCAAATTAAGCTATAAGATTTATCATGCAATTTTCTGCATTTATATTCCCTAATTACTGTCAGCAGATGCTATAGTGGTCTATCACTATGCCATAAAGAATTAATTCTAGAAATCTACACAAAAAGCAACAAAATAAAGCATATTTTTCTCACCAAATGAACTGCCAATCACCATGTGCAAAATAACTGCCCAGACAAAGAGACCTATATTGACCTTTCCCATGGTGCCATAGTTGCCATCCACTGGCCATCAGCTGTTTTTTCCTGATGGCTTCCCGATGGTACTTATGGTCTTCTATTTTAAAAACGAAGTTTCTCGATGGCTTCCTGATAGCTGTTTTCATAAACTAAGTTTGCCGATGGCTTCCTGATGATACTGATGATCATTTATTTTTAAACTAAGTTTCTGGATGGCTTCCAGATAGCTGTTTCTATAAACTAAGTTATCTGATGGCTTCCCGATGTGCCATCAGCTGGACATCGGCTAGAAAATGTCTTCCTGTTACCTATCGGAAAGACATCAGGTACCCGATGTCTTTCTGATAGCAAGGGACAGAGCCATCGGGAAGACATCGAGTAGCCAATGGTTTCGGATGGCTACCAAAATGCCATCGGATAACCATCGGATGGTTATCTGATGGCTATCCGATGGCATTTATTTTTGGTATGGGATATACAAAGAAGGCACTGGTCTTCACACCTAGCCATCCCACATTAAGACCATTTTCCTGGAATACATGCAATCCATTTACCTAGGATGTGAGAAGGAGGAGGCAATTATTTACCTGCTTATGATTCATTGCATCCTAGTTTAATCAACTATTAAAACAAAGATAAAATGGCAGGTCAATAATCATAATTCATGTAATACAATGTTTTATGTTTGGATAATATAGGTATTATGCAAATGTAACATGACCAAGGGAATTTGGTAGCTATAAAAACAAAGAGTTGAAGTCACTGTTCTTCACACCCTGCCATCCCACATTAAGGGCATTTTCTTGGAATACATGTAATTTATCTACTTTGGGTGTTGGGGAGGAGGCAATAATTTGCTTGCTTAAGTTTCATCGCAACCTTGCACAATCAATTAAGACAAAGGAAAACAGCATTCATATTTGACTCTCAGAATTTAAAAATTATGCTCTTCTAATGTTTACCAACCATTGACTTATTGTTATTTATTGCTTATTGTTGGTAGACTTCATTTCAATTTCTCTACAAAGAATGAGGTAGGTACCTATGTACTTTAGGAAGATGAGAAAACATACTCATCAATATTTGGTCAGGAACATTGAAATTAAGCATTACAAAGTTACTTTAAAGTTTCAGCATTATTGTATCTTCAGTAGATAGCAAATATATGTTTTGAATAACAATTTTTTAGTCTAGAAATGAAGCTAGATATTATTTTATTTCATTACTAGAGGAAAGACGTCAAAATAACACTGTTGAAACAGGGCCATCTGAGCAGGAGCAGCTGCAGCAACCTAGATGAAGGTGTGAAGAAAAGTGCTTTATCTATCTTTGACAATTTGACATGAGTTTTATTATTAGTCTAAGCTGTAATGATGGTGTTCATGAGGGATGGCATTACATGGTGCTGTTGACAATGATATCTGATAACTTATATCTTAGTGAGAATGATGTAAACCAGGTGAGGTGTGAAGAAAATATGTGTCTCATCCTACAAAACAACCTATCTTGTAAGACACCATCTGATGCATAATATCTCACTTTATCACATTCCTATAACTTCTAAGAGGTGTTCAATAAGTTCATGGCCTGAGGTAGAAGGATATAAGCTATGCAGTTTGTATTCATATGTTACGTAGTTCCACATTACATATGAACATATGGAAAGTTTCAAGCAAATATCTGCTTTTCATTTTATTTTACAGAAATATACACCTTGCCATTAAAGTGTTTTCTGGAAGTTATTTTTGTTCATCTTGAAAAATGAAGAAACAACAAAACCTTATAGACAAGCAATAACCTAATAATCACTCTCCCCCAAGTGCTGCACACAGAGAATTCAGTGCCAATACTTGGGAACGAGAACTCTTTTAAATAGGATGAAAGGAATTAGACTCTGGGTTTCAACAATGTCAGGTAGGAAATGGGTGTGGACATTCTTGGTATCATAACGGTTATTCTATATCTATTTGTAATGCTTAATTCTAAACTTTAGAAACCTCTGACAGGCAAGTTTTAAATTTCTGTAAAATAACAACTTAAGCAGATACTTACTTAAAACTTTATATATATTCATAAATCAAGCTGAACCACATAGCATATAAGTAAAACTTATCGCCTACCTCAGGCCACAAATATGTTGCACAGTTTTAAATTGAAGTTAGTGGTAAAAAAGATGTCACAGTGTAGCATGGTGTTTAAAAGATGTTTAGTTATTGTAAGACCATCTGAAAATTATCACAGCTAGGTAGCAGAATGGTACGCTGACGAAATATGTTTTACACACCTGAGATAGTTGATTGAAACTACCACATCTTGCAAAACAACACTGTGTATAATTGCATTTGGACAAATCATCTCCTACTAATTGTTTGAGCCTCAATGATGGTGTTAAAGGGATGACATAAGTATGTCTTTGTTGTGTCATCTGAGTTTACAAGAGCTCATCAACCCAGATGAAGGTGTAGACAAAAGTAGGTTTTTCACACCTGTAACAACTAAATGAGTATGATATTCTGTTTCAAGATTTGCTAAATGTATGCCAGTGGACGCATTCAGCAGATATGACGTCATATGGTGGACTTTTTTAATATGTGACACGTGAAGCCATCCGAGCAGCACTGCAAACCAGATGGCAAGGTGAAGAAAAAAATGTTTCAATATCTTTGATGACTGATCACAATATTATTTGGCATTATGTTTCACTGAAACCATGAACACTAAGATTAAGTTTGGTAGGTCACTAGGAGGCTCATAATAAAGAAGGATTTCAGAACAGCACATGCATGAGAGACAGGATAATCAACAAGAGATACAACAACACTCCTACAGTTTTGAAAACAGATTCAAGACTGCTATTGAAAAACACATGGGAAAATCAATGCACTGACAGTTGTTGGTAAGCCAATGGAAGTAAAGCTGGTTTCAGTGTGTCTGTTGTGGTGGTTGCATGACCATCGTGATGTCAAATATTTAAAGTGGGCAAACTTGACCTTGTCGTACTTTAAAAAGTTTGCGGCAAGCAGGACAAGCCGATATATTGATTACCTTGTCGTGATGGTCGTAACGACACAATGTTTTGAGTTGGAATAAATTCAACTTTTCTTGCGACTGACCATTGTGGCAATATACAAATGTGTTGTGCTACATTACGACAACTCAAAATTGCAAATGCTTGGTCGTCTGTCGAAAGGACAGCTACTCTGAAACCACCTTAATTTCTTTAATGAGAAATCATAATATGTATGCAAAATCTTAAGCGTATTGTACGAGGGAATGCATTTATCGCTTAAGTTACAAAATTATTCGCAATATTAA
>JXSR01S007215.1:0-14801 GCA_000969725.1 Ophiothrix spiculata | reverse complement strand
AGATGCTTCTATTATGTACTTTTCATCTAATACAAATATTGGCCATTATACTCAATATATATAAACATTTATAACGTTGATTTGCTCTGGACTTAACAGGAAGTCCTATGTTATTCTAGCAATGATAAATGCAGCTGCTTTCAATAAAGTTTCAATATGGACTCCGGGTTATTTACATTGGTAGACACAAAGTGGAAATGGATAGATACTCTTTTAAATGTATGGTCTTCCGTTTCTGGTTCTATTATTCCATTTGTATACCTTCTTTCATCTTGAGGTGAAAAGACTTGGTGTCATGGTGTCAAATACTTTACTTTTAATTAAAGATAGGTGGTGCAATGGGTGGCATACACTTTTTCCTTATGTGAATGAAAGACCACCACCTACACATTTAAGAAGCTTGATTTGCATAGCTTGAATTCATTTGATTAACAATCAAATATTAGTCTGAAAACAACCCATAGCCTGAAACTACAGCATATTTATTATGGTAAGTGATTCAATTATGTTTTTGATTATATCTCTTGTAGAAAATATCATTAGAGTGTAAAGATTTACATGGGTTATGGGAAAAGTATGAGCATTCATATCCAGATGCTGAACAGGCTTTGACAGGTAGCAAGATAGATGTAGATGTAAACATCAAAATTCACACTGATTGGGGAAATAGTGGATTAACAACAAACTTTGAACTGCATACCTTCAAAGTTTAATGATTTTGATGATTTCCTAAAGGCAGCGTATTGATAGGCAGTGGCATTTTGATCATATTTTCAGGGCATTATACTAGTTCCTTTAACTTGTTTCAGATTCGGATTCAAAGTTTCTTACAACATATACCATGGCAGCCTGCCATGAGGCCAAATTGTGTAATAGTATGTGACCGTCCATCCCAAACCAGCTGTAAATGCCACCCCTTGCCATTTTCATTTTTTTGATTATTTGCAAAGACCATGCTATAAGAATTAAAATGACACCTTAATGAACTTCACACGATTTCCAGAAGTCAAGTTATGGTCTGTCAAAGGTTGTCAAGGAGTAAATCGTGTAACTGAGATAAACACGTTCACAGATCAGTAAGCCCTATATTTTCTGTTGAATGTCTTGAAAATATGCAGATTTATTTCATATACCCTATCATTTTCTTGAAATAAAACTTTGCTCGTATTTTGGTAGTAAGCACAAGAATTGTGAATCTGTCAAAAAATAAATTTCAGCAAATTACGACCCTGACATGTATTTTCATCTGTAGCGCAAAATGAAGTTTCTTGCATTCATGGCTCATACGTGCTGGACAGCCACATATGAAAATTAAAAAAAAAAGTAAATTAAAGCATAAAAGATCAAAGCAAAGCACAAAGGAAGCCAGCTGAGGAGCCATTGATAAAATGGAATAAAAAAGAGCTGACAAACTGAGAGGAAAGTGGCAAAATTCAAAATTAGAGTTTAAAAATTTACATGGGTCATGAGAAAAGTATGATGAGCATTCATGTGACATTAAAATCCTCACTGACTGGAGAAACTAAAAACAAACATTGAGCCATGTACCTTCGAAGCTAAATGACTTGATGATTTCCTAAAGGCAGCATATTGATATGCAGTGGCATTTTGATCATATTTAAACCTTTCCAGTCGGACCACTTTTTTCGCCACAGGCGGAAGGCATTTTACCTGTAAACTGACTTCTAAAGTAAATTAAATTTATCTTTAGAAATATTCTACATAATTCAATGAAACATCAGCATAATAGACCTTTATGAACTGTATACATTGCCTGTGATAGTGTTTTGGAAGGTAAGAGGTCGTGAAATTAGTTATACTAATAGTTAGGCCTACGCCTGAGCTGGCAGTAATTTAGTGCGTACTTAATACGCCCTACGACAGGAAAATGTTGAAGGGCATTATACTGGTTACTTATAGTTGTTTCAGATTCAGATTCAAAGTTCTTAAACTATGGCAGTCCTGAGGCCAAATTGTGTAATAAAATGAAAATACAAAAAATAAATAAATTAAAGCATAAAAGATCAAAGCAACGTATATATATACAAAGGAAGCCAGCTGAGGAGCCAGTGATAAAATGGAATAAAGAAGAGCTGACAAAATGTAGATGTAGAGTTATTCAGCAAAACTAAAAACCACAGCATGTGATCAGGCAGTCAATAAAATCACAGGCATCCCAACATGTTTCTTTCATGAATTTCAATTCTTCTAGGGGGAACAAATTGTAAGAACATCAGGATTTGAAGTCAGATTAGCAAATTTAAGACAATGCTCTATTCTCATATATGGACTAATTAACCTAACTCTAGTGTACATCTTAATGTAAATAATATACACAAATATCAATTGAAAACACTATCTCTGGCACAACGTTTAGTTGCTGTAAACTGAGATCCTGATATTAATAAATACTAAAATATTCTGTCATATATCTCAGTCTTTATACAGCTAATATTACCAGTACCAATTTGCCTTATATAACCAATTAACCACATTTTGTGTCAGATATAAAACATATTTAGCAATAAAAGGAACAGAAGTAATAAACCTTGCTCATTTTTATTGAAGAACAGAGTGTTTTAAATCAATTTTCAAAAATTGCACTTTGAAAATAAACTATCTTGCTATTAATATGTGAATAAGGTTGTCATATTGTGATTGATTATCATCTATAATTGTACCTGATCTGATCATTAATCAATTGCAGTATTGTATTGTATTATATGGTGATTACTTGTTAAGGCTGGGGTAGACCCACAACTATTATTAACTGTTTTGTACTCTAACTAACTAACTGTATAGTACATATGAAAATAAAATAGTCAGTTATAACCAAAAATCATTATTTTGATATTTTTTTACCTATTTTGACATTTTCTTTTCACAAATTAAGATTAAATCAAAATGTTGAGATACCTCTTCTTCCTAGACATTCCAAAGAGTAAACAAGTTCAAATTTTAGTTAGGCTTTCCAGAAATTTTAGCAGCAAATAATACATTTTTTTAAATTGACCATTTTGGTCAATTACGGACATCACTTTCATGTTCAGCATAAAAATCCATACTATTAGTTAGAGCATTTTTAGAGTACAAACGCCAGTTACAATTAGTTAACAAACCAGATGTGGGTCTACCGCCGCCTTAAATCTTAAAACTCTTGAACAATGTAAGTTAAGATTAATGCAAAATAAGCACACATTTTAATCATCTCAAGATAGATATACTTGCATTAGAAATATGACATCTCCTGTGTTTATTATGAAATCAATATTAACACATAGTTATTTCTTTTTAACTTCGCAAGATTAGGTTGTAACTAATTTGATGGATCAAGCACTCTCATCCACATATGCTCTCTGTTCATATGAGTAGTGCTCTGATGAAATAAGAAGAATGTCAAAATTGAGTTTATGACATATTTTAATTCTCTATAATTTCAGCTTTCGAATGATATACAATATGTCATACTTTCTTTCTACAATCGTTTAGAGATCATAAATCAAGGCAGTCTACTAAAAATCTGGAAGTAAAAAATTGCAAATTGATTTTAAAGTTTCTGATTACTATAGTGTATGATAGCAAAATGTGATTAATTACCCATAAATAATTGCACTTCCTGGCATAATTGACCTTCAAAATGCGTGGAATAGTTTAACACTTATGCATTAATGCGTTTTATGTTAATAAAAAATGTGATCTTTTCACCGTATTTTTACTTTAGCAGTCATTTATTCAAAATCTTCAATTGCGACTTTCCGCTCCTCTTGCCAAAGCACCACTCACATTGTCAAAAGTATCATGCAATGTCATCTCATACTATCATCTAAATTACTGATCATACAATTAGTAAAAGATATCTCCTCTTTTTACATTGAAACAAATCTTAAAACATAGCTTATTTCTTTTGTACATGATCAACCCTAACCTTACTGAATCTTACAATATCCCATTCCACAGAGAAGAAAATTGATAAAGTCCAAATACGTCACAGACTGGACTTAGCTATGGTCACAAAATCACTTCTGTAGCAGCGTGTAATCAGTTGCTTTACTTGAATGGATATTGGTGCGAGAGGTCCTGGGTTCTAATCCATGCAAATATTCAAGGAGATAAAATGTTTCTAAATATCAAAGAAGTGGTCAAAAGTGTTAGGGGTTAAGTTACTTTGATGGATAAAGCATTTTTCTTCACACTAGTGTCATGTTAACAACACATATTTGACTTGATTTCTCTCGTAACACCAAACCATAACAAACACAATATAAAGATTTAATACAATATTTAACTTCATTCATATACTAAACAAATTAAAGTCTGTTTGTAAGATGTTCTGGTATTATATTTTTGCTATCTACTAAAGATACAATAAAACTCAATTTAACTTTACAAATTATATTGTATAGTTTCCATTGTTTTGACTGAATAAACCTGATTGTTATTACTATTGTTGTTGTTGTCGTCTTTCTAACCATTAGCAGCAAATAACCAATAGCAAGTGGTTGCAGAAACTCTATTATGGATGCTGCTAAGGAAAGATACACTCTCCTTTAATCATTTCCATTTTGAGATTTTCCATCTTTTTCTCACATTTTGGGGCAAAACTTGTTCTGTATACCATAAGAAATTTGTAAATAATGGTTTTGAAAATGTCAGCACCCTCTTTGCAATTTTGTAACCATTCATATTAATTCCGTACAACCAATTTTATGACCAGTGTAAGAAATGATATATTCCTTTGAACAAGGACCAAATAAATTGTGAATTCCCAAAGAGAAGTTAGTGTATAACTTGTCACATAACAAGACCATTTATGTGACTTGATTAAGAGAAATGAGTTATTCATCAGTAACATTTTTATTATAATAGAATTGTGCATTCAATTGCTACATTTAGACTAAAAATACATTATGATTAGTCATAATTTCGTTTAACTTTCATAAGAATCAAATATTATGTCTGGCTTTATTGCTATGAAAGTGAGGACCAATGTTTTCAACATCGGACTCACTCTCCTTGATCATGCCACATTTGCATAATACCTACACTATCACAAAATAACATTTGTGTCACCAGATATGGCTAATGACCTGTCATTTTATCTTTGTTTTAATAGTTGATTAAAGTAGGATGCAATGAAACATAAGCAGGTAAATAATTGCCTCCTCCCACTCACATCCTATGTAATGGATTTCATGTATTCCAGGAAAATGGCCTTAATGTGAGATGACAAGGTGTGAAGACCAGTGCCTTCAACTCTATGTATTCATGCCATTAACACAGTTTGGAATCATTTGATGTTGGGAATTCATACTCTTCTTAGAATACCTTATGTTCTTTTATCACATGATACAATACAATATCGGCATTTATAAGCCACCTTTTCCCAGGGATACAAAGCGCAAATGATAAAAAGCCATTCCACTCCCACTCTCATGCAATTCAATTTTATTTGGTCTTCCAGCTAATGACATTATCAAAATCCGAAGAGTTCAAAACACCGCCGCCAGACTCGTCGCCCGGATATCTCTTCACGACCACATAACTCCTGTTCTTAGAAAACTCCATTGGCTTCCAACACAAGAGCGGGCAGTATACAAAATCCTTCTGCTTACATATAAGGCAGTTTATGGTATGGCACCTGCCTATATTAGTGACGTCATCTCGCTATACAAACCCATCCAGCACCTTTGCTCCTCATCCAAATTTCTTCTTGCCATCACACGCAAATCGTTTACAAAATACTACGGTGATAAAATCTTTTTCTTCCGCTGCGCCCGCTCTGTGGAACAATCTGCCTCTCAAAATTTGCTGTGCTCCTACTATTGAAAATTTCAAGAAGCTGTTGAAAACTCATCTTTTTATTTAATCAATCTTCATATTTATCTCATGTTACTTTTTAGATGACTTTTATCCGACTGAACATGCATGTCTTTTTAAATTTATGAATAATGTTTATGATGCCGGTCATTTATTTTGCATGCATTTGGACTCCTGTAAATTTGTGCATTTTTTTCTCTTTTCCATAATTGTTCTCAAGATGTATCTATATGATGAAAACATGATAAAAACAATCAGTGATACAGGTAGATATATAACAAGATATATATGCAAAAATATAAATATCACATGAACAATGATACATTGACTTTTCGCGGGTTTTTACCATTTCCATGTTTATATTGTAGTTTTATTTAGTTTGTTAGTGTAATATTATGTAAGTTTAAGTGCAATTTTTAAGTTGTTTTTTACTGTTCAGCGCACTGAGACTTTTTATAACTGTGCTTCATAAGTATCCCTTATTATTATTATTATTATTATTATTATTATTATTATTATTATTATTATTATTCCAATGCATGAGAAGAAAGGAGGTTTAAAATCCACAGAGTATTAAATACAAAAACCTAACTCAAATTTTTGTATTTTTTACATAGTATACAAATATTGACTGTTCATGAGGGTAGTAGTAAAAGCAATTGCGCTGAAATGATTTTAAGACTATATACGAGGGTTCTCAACTGCTAATGAATGCACCAAATTTGGAGCTCTGACATGTGCTGATTGGTGCTTTAACCCTTTCAAAAGAAATTCACGGAAAAACAGCTCATTTGGTGATTTTCCATACAATTTTCTAATTTACGTGTTGTATTCTAATAAATAGTTGAGAACACCTCATATCTCATTGGGAAATAGATTTATTATTGCCAGAATAAATAAGCAGTCAATATTTGCTTTAATATCAATTTTGTTTTGAACAGGTAATAGCGATAACTTTTGACTGGCTGAGTTTGTTCCAATAACTATATAATGATTTTAAAGCTTATTTTTCAATTTTTGGTTACTGTCAATGTGTCAAAGCTTTCAAATTATATAATTACTTTTTCATCTGAAAAACAAAATTGCTAGAAATGCTAAGTCCTTGTTATACAGAAACTTCTTATAGCATTGCTTTTGTACAGAATATCATAAATGTAACATATGGGAATAAATTACTTTATTTTAACATTTATTTTTTTACCAGATAGATAAGCATCCTATTTCAAACCCATAGGACTTGGTTCAATTCAGTAATTCACAGCTTTAATTACAGCATTGAATTTTTTTCACAAGCACCGATTAAAATCTCAATAGCTTAATTATATAGTCAAGTGATCAAATTCTAATTTACGTAATACAAGAACATCTTGACTGGTACATCATGCATATTCAATAGCAGCTTCATATAAGGGGATAGGATGATTCTTGGAAAATACATGCCCTGACATCTCAACATTATTTAAATTTAAATAACCTACATGTTTTGGCTTTGCAAATACTTCAATAAAAGTAATTATACAATGTTCAGGCTATACAAGGAAATTGACTATTATTAAAAATTATACGCTATACATTGAACATATGAGGGGTGTTCTGGCAAAATGAGAGGAAAGTCACAAACTTTAAAATTGAGTTTATGACATATTTTAATTCTCTATAATCTCAGCTTTTGAATGATAAATAATATGTCACACTTTGTTTCTCCGTTCTTCATTTAGAGATTGAAATCCAAAGCAGTCCACTGAATATATTGTTAATAAATATTAACTGCAAATCGCTTTCAAAGATACTGATTACTACAGTATATAATAGCGACATGCAATCAATTAACAGTAAATAATTGCATTTCCCGGCAAAGTTGACCTTCAAAACTTAAGGTATGGGTAAACACTTATATATGAATGCATTTTATGTCAAAAAACAAAATTTGACTTTTTCATCCTATTTTTACTTTAAGATGCCATTTATTCAAAATGTTGATTTGCGACTTTCCTCTCATTTTGCCAGAGCACCCCACATAAATACTTATTAAATTATTAAATCAAGTTTTTACATTGTTCACTTCTAGCTGTAGAGTAATGTTAATACATTTTATAACATCTCTGGTCATATAATACATTCTTCATACATTCTATATTCTATATTTTAACTGATTCATTCTGTGTTTCCCAGTGGCATAACCAGAGATGGTTCCACTTGGTGCCAATATTTCATTTGTCAGTCACCACATGCGCCTGTTAGTAAATTTATTGGGTCTACCGATTATGATGTAGATATTATTAGGAAAAAACAAAATCAGTAGTTGTTTAGTAAAAATTGATAAGAAGATAGATGTGAAAGACAAGAAAATTATTTTTTTTGCTTGTCATATCTGACAGTCTGCTTACGCCGGTGTTATTTCCAAATAACAGAGCCTCAGCGCCCACTCAAAGTCTGACAAAATAAGGTGTTTAAAGCAATACTACAAAGTGTTAAAAATGAAGCGCCCCCTGTCACCCATGACTTTTGATTTTTTGGGCTTATTATGTTTGTTTTTGGTAGATATGAATACCCTCCAAACGATTTGGCTCAAAGATGCTTACTTTTTCTGTTATGGCCATTTGTTAAATTAAATTTGGGATCCCGAATTTAATTCCACATGTATTAGTAAAGGAAAGCATGCATGTGCTTTTTATCAATTTTTGGCTAGCAAAACAATTTTTTTCACAAACTACACTTGAAAACGCTTTTAGTCACATTCTTCCATTTTATGCTGTTTTTACTGTAAACAAATTTTGATCAAAATTTTAGGAGTATTGCTTTAAGGGTGCAAATCTGTTCAAATATACTTAAAAATCATGCATTTGCTGCCGTTCTTGACACAGTTATTAATTGTCAAGGAATACAATCATTAAAAAGCAGCAGTTTCTTTAAAAGAAAATGGGTGTTTTTTTTGCTTGTCATATCTGACAGTCTGCTTACGCCAGTGTTATTTCCAAATATAAATGATTGTATGTGAGCATTAGTATATTCAGAATTTGCTGATTTTCATTAATAGACTTCACTTGAAATCCTCTCCATCAGTGAACATTAGTACAACCATATGAGCCAATACTCATCCTTAGTATATCATTGTTGAGTTGATTTTCTTTCACCTTGCGATGTTGACCCATAATTTGGTTTTCTGATTGTAACTTTCCTCTTTGCGGTATTTTTAACTTAAGAGAATATTACAGCTGAGCAAAATTAATATTATCTGCTTTGTAAATTTTACTCATGTTTGATCTAAACTGAATAAACTGATTACATTATTCTGCAAACTCACCACTCGTCTACTACTTAACTTTTAGTTGAATATTTTTGGATAAATTATAGACCTCTTCGTGCTGATCCTTAATATTGTATACTTCAAAGCTTGTCTACCCTTAAAAGGCTCGTCAGTGCCAGTGTCTCATTGTGAAAATGCAATGTAATCAATCAGTATAGAGTGAGGGCTTTTGTGTAATTCACACTTGTCGTATTGTCTTGCAGAACTAGGGCACTTAACTGACAGAGTTGTACAGTCATCTTGTATGGAAAGAGCAATTACATGATGTGGGGTATAAAAAATGAAATGAACTTAAGGCCCCCCCAAAAATAGTCTGTTTCAGCTTCCCACACGCATAACTTTTAAAAATCCAATTTTAGTGCATTTCTTTTTTTTTTTTAGGTTTTTTTCATCTTTTTTTCCCTACTGCTGGAAAAAAAGTTAAATAAACGGCTGCAAAAAGTGGTCGAAAAAAACAATTTTAAAAAAATTAGGGGTATTTCTGCATTCGCATAGCTCTTTCTTACAAAAAAAAAAGTAAGCTGAGACAGAGTTCTTTTTTTTTGGCCTAAGAAATGCATAGTGCTTCCTATATGGGACAGAATAAAGTTACTGAGATACAATAGCAACAATTCTATCTTTTTATCATCTGGCCCAAATTTTAAAAATAGATCAAATTACTCATCAATATATGAATTTCTTGAACAGTTGTAATAAAAAACATATATTCATCTATCAAGATATATACATTTCTTAAGACTTTTGAATTGAGAGCAAAATAATGTGTATGACAATATCAAAAGATGCACTGCTGGCAGAGTACCAATCATTTATTTGGTTTGTCTTCATCAAGAAGAGAGGTGGAGAACAGATTTGTTGACTCTTTAAAATTGTTGAAATGTGTAGATGATTTCCATCATTAAATTCATTTCACCTGTTCCATTAAATAACTGAAATTAAGCAAAAAATGCATGCTTCATACTGTTTAGTTTCCTGCAATAACTGCAATCAAATGAATGAAAAAAGACTTCAAAACAGGATCTTAGTTTGTCTCTTTAAATCAATCATGTCATATTAATTAAAATGATGCCCTCTGGAGGGATTTCAGCAGTCTTTACAGCTCTTTAGGAATTGATCCCCTGGTATTGCAGAAAGCATCTATCTCCTTTGAGTGTCATCATGACACATGGTGTAGCCTACAGTTGAGCATGGAGTATGTACTACTTCTTCCATCTGAAGTGATTATTGTAGCCACCTGCAATGCCAATTAGATGCCATCATTAATAGGAGGAAGATAAAAAACAATAAATACACGAAAGTTAAATTAAAATAGTTTACTTTTTAGATATATTATTAGCTGAAGTTCACATAGTGTCACCATTATCTAGTTCTATCTCTACCACTTCTGAAACCTTTGGATATTTATAGAAAGATTGTGTGCTTATTATGATGCTTCACATGAGAAATCATTATCAAGGACAGTGGTATATAGCCAGTGTTTCAATATTGGGACGTGGCAATTTTTATGACGACCAACAACTGACATATGAGACTAAAATGGTACAATTAATTTCTTTCAAGTTAGCTTTTAAAAACTGTCAGAAAATAAGGTATCACAAGCACATAGATGACCATTTTACATTCTACGTCTCAATTTATCAACAAATCTTTGCTCTAAACATTTCAAACAAAATGCTCAAAACTGATGTTGTTCGAATCAAACATCAAATCATCTTTGACTTTAAATTTCTG
Source organism: Ophiothrix spiculata (assembly GCA_000969725.1). Taxonomy (NCBI): domain Eukaryota; kingdom Metazoa; phylum Echinodermata; class Ophiuroidea; order Amphilepidida; family Ophiotrichidae; genus Ophiothrix; species Ophiothrix spiculata. Next base: position 3,946 of record JXSR01S007215.1, on the reverse strand, counting down.
ATAGTGGTAAAAAAATTCTGACATATGACCTCTTCCGACTGACTAATGAAATATTGATGGTACAGCTTCACCCCTCTTGCTTTTATAAATCAGGCTCTAACAGTTAACCCATTGTAGCTCCTGGTGATAAACAACTTTTAATACAGCAAAACATCAACATATCTCTGGCACATGTTAGTCCTCCAAACTCTTTGTCCTGATATTATTAAATAAACAGTTTGATAACTGTGAGTATTTTATTTCAAAAGGTATCTATATTTTATGGAGTATCTAAAAGTTCAGAAGCAGAAGAATACAGTTAAATAAGACCAGATGAAATAAAATGTTTGTCCTGCACATTTTAGAAAATTTTAAGTTCAAAGTACCTTTTATTTCAAATGGAAATTGAGAAATAATTGGAATATAATCAAATTTGTATATTATAAATCTTATTTCAACAGCTTTAAAAATCATGCATTTTAAGTTACAAATTAATTGCAATTTAATTAAATCTATATTTGTAAATCTTATCTGATGAGTTTTAAAACATCCCACTAATTAAATGGGAAAAAGCTCACATATTGCCTTTTTGATCTGATGAAAAATGGGGTATCATATATCCCCGTTTGCACTGTTTGGAGTCAGCATCTCATTTTCATGGATTCTTTTCTGAATATGGCAAGGGGATTTGCACATTTGGTACCTTTTGAATTTACTCAAATTTGAATATCTATGTGTTGATGATCACTAAAGCATATACCCTATTCACTCGTCTAATTCAACTATTTTCCATCCGACAATCTCCTTAAATTAACAAAATCCCCATTTCCAAAAGTTTAACAAATAGTCATACTCTATGACCGACGCTTCATTTTAATTATTTAAACAATTTTTGGCATGCTAGTATGAAAGCGCTCAACTGTAACGTGATCTAAATTCAGAAAATGAGTAGTTGAATTGGACGAGTGGATACGGTATTTCAGCAACAAGAAATCTGTACTTTGGTTCACAATCATGGAAGGGGTTAGGTGACAGAAATATTGATTTTGAGTAACAAGGAAACAATAGTAGAAAATGTTACCATATTACCAATAATTATGGGTTTGAATAGAAATGAGCCATTTTTGATGAACAAGGAGTTTTAGTATAATGATAAAAATTGAACATTGCTGACATACAACAGGACAAACTGTGTCTCATTTTGATGAGGAATTGTCAAAACCTTTATTAATTCCAAATTTCAAGAACAACTGATTTACCTTGACCAATGTTAATTGGATGCTTAAGATTAGATTGGATTTGATAGTTTATATTTTGAGAGTTTACACCATCATTATAAATAAAAGAAGAAGCATTTAACATTTAACATAATTAAAGGTTCTAGCAGTTTAGGCTTCAAAGAGATATTACAATCATGCTTTTTCACGCAACAGTGGAAAGTGTGTTACTTTATGGTGTGGAAACTTGGACAATCACATCTAAATTAAATAAAATCTTAGATGGATGTTACACCAGACTCTCAAGGGTACCATTAAACATTAGCTGGAAGGGTCACATAACAAACTCTATTGACAACTGCCAAAAGTCACATCAACAATACCAATGAGTTGGCTCCACTTTGCAGGGCATTGCAGGAGAGTAAGCAACCAACCTGTAGCAGTCCTGTTCCTGTGGCAACCAACTCAAGACAGAACAACCAATGACCACATAATGCTGACGTGTCATGCAAGAACACCCAGCTAAAACCAAAAGAAATTCTTGTCTGCATGGCAGACAGACCACTATGAGCCATCACTAAAATCATACAAAGGAGTGAAAGTAGAGAGTAAGTTATTTAATGATCATTAATCAAAATTTCTTTAAAGTGACATAATAAGTTTCTTTTCATACATGATCCCTCCATATAATTTTTTAATTTAAAGCAATACTATATGATTTTGTTCAATAATGTTTTATAGTATTAACTGCATAAAATGAAGGAATGTGATTATCTAAAAGTGTTTTCAAGTGTATTTTGTCAAGAAATTGTTTTGCCACCGAAAAATGCATAAAAAGCATATGCATGCTTTTCTATACTAATACATGTGGAATTAAATTCGGGATCCCGAATTTAATTCAACAAATGGCCATTACCGAAAAAGTAAGCATATTATAATTAAAGCAAAATCATTCAGAGGGTATTAATATCTACCCAAAACTAACCCAATAAGCTAAAAAAATTAAAAATCATGGATGACAGGGGACGCTTCATTTTTAACACTTTATAGTACGGTATTGCATTAAAATAGGTTGAAGTTCTGAAATAAGGAACCACCCCAAAGTACTATCCACCCAGCATTTCAACTAAACCATCTTCTGTATATAATTTACCTAATATTATTGAGTTTATTTCATCTCAGCATGCTAAAATGGTTAAGATACTTTCATAATATTTATAATGTATCAAAACAGTTTGAGAAGACAAATAGTTGAACCGGACAAGTGAATACCCTACATTTTTCTTCAACTACTTTTTATCAAACTTTTCTTGATCGGAATGATATTGCAATATGTTGGCCAACCCGACAAAATGAAGCAGTGAGTTTTTCAATTCTGAACTTTTAATTGATCTTATATTTTGGTACCTGAAGCAAGAAAACAGAATGCAAAATTTAAATTATGTATCTTTCTTGTCTAGAATGTTATAAATAGGAAACTCCTTTCCAGGTCATGACACTCTTTTTTCTTTTTAATCACATTTTAAAAGAATATTTTAAGATTATAGCAAATCTAAAATTTCTTTATGTTATTAGAATGTATCTAAATCTACTTCCACACAATCACCCTATAATGAACTGCTAATTGTTCATCAGCATTATCATCCATGCTTATCAAATTTATCTTCCATTATCTTCTTCTCATATGAAAGATAAACAGATTGGATTCTTATTACACTAGTTTATGATGAACTCCTGAACCAGCCCTATATCCCGATACTTTGAGTAAGGAAAACAAGACAGGATTTGTACATGACAAAGTCTAAGTGCACTTTTCTTCCAACATTATTTAAGAATTTAATTGGTGCTTGTGTGAGATGAAAACCTGTCCCACCCATGATGCTCTTTGTGTATTACATTGAGGTAGAAAGTGTTTGTCTCATACTCCCATAGGGCCCAAATGTGCTCACGGTTTCCCTCTTGTTGTTTTTCTTTTCAAATACAAAACCAAGTTGGCTTCACATTGTGGATATTTTAAAAAAATTATTGCTCATCAACAAATCAGAACATTTGTCATAAATTGTTTTTCAGATGAGTCTTAGACTATATGGTCACAATACTTTGTATGGACAGTTACAAACAGTGTAAGTCCGTCTAGTAGGATCATGGGCAACCAGCTAAGTGAGGGCATCGTGTGGTCCTTCTAGACAGACTAAACACTGTTCGTAACTGTTCGTACAAAGTATTACTGGTGACCATAGTATTAGTTATGCTAACTCCAATATCAAATATCATTTTCCAATTGAGCCAGTACCTGGAGCCATGCAGACTGACTATAAACATTGAAGATTATTGGATTTCAACCAATTGTAAAAAACAAAACTAGTAACAATGTTTTATTGTACAAGAGAATGTTTATCAGTTCCAATTTATATGAATGGGGAGGGCTGAAACTCTAACAAATTACTGTAGTGTTTGTTGTGGGGGACTAAATAAATTGTTAAAATATGAACCTAATTATTTCTGAATTCTACTTAAAGGTTTTTTTGTTGTTGCTTGTTTTCAATCATAAAATATGAACACTTTTAGACTTAAATTACATTTGCAAAATTCCTGGCATTAATAATTTGTCTGTTATATACTGTCTTTTATAGCACTTTTGTTTGGAAAATGTTTATTTTTATAGAAGAAAATGCTCATAAATACATTTTAACTTGCCTGAATTACATATATGAATGGGAATTTAAGAATTTCCCAGATGATGCCAGTTC
>JXSR01S007214.1:38981-59755 GCA_000969725.1 Ophiothrix spiculata | reverse complement strand
CTCCTTGAGCATTATACTTCAACTGAAACTTTATTAGTGAAATATGCTCCAGTACCCAGTGCTCTTGGAGCATATAATAGGGCCACTATCTCACAAAAGCCTGCTCATGGGTACGGTATGAAATATTATCAAATGCTCCCGGAGCATGCTCCTGGAGCATATATAAGGGCCACTTTCTCACAAAGACGCGCTCATGGGTATGATAAGAAATATTATCAGGTCATCATTTTTTTTTCCAAATATGGAAATAAGTTATGAAATTGGTTTTGTGAATGCAACTTGGTCATAAACCGTCACATTGGTAAAATTGCCTTTGGTAAAAAGATTCTCAAATCACAGTCTAAAGAAAGAAACAAGCAATGAAATGTAACAATTCAAACACAAAATGACCTCTCTTAGCTTTGTTGCATTGATGTGGCGATTTGTCTTTGAAGGTATGTGGATTTTGTGCTATGCCTTTGAAAAGAAAAGATGTGCAATGCTAGTGTAGGTCAGATCAGCTCCCTCAAAAGAATGGCAGTAGTTTGGATGTGCCTTGACCATATCTGACAAACATTCTCCATGATTTTAATTGAAATATGCTTGTTTCTTAACACCAGGAGCATGTTTCTAAGTCAATCATGCTCCTGGAACACATTTGTCAAATATGCTCCTGTTTAATATAGAATCCTCCTTGAGCATATCTGACAATCATGCTCTTTGCGAACATTTTGTCAAATATGTTCCTTGAGGATGATGCTTCAAATGAAACTTTAGTAGTGAAATATGCTCCAGTACCCAATGCTCCCAGAGCATATACAGGGTGTCCCTTAAAAAAGGAAACCGAGATTTGCGCCCTATGTTCTTGGAAACGGTTGAATGATTTGGAGTACTGTTTTGCTAGATTATTGCACCAGAAAGTCCCCTTTACTACAATACCAAATATTCCTACGTTGTTACCCTGGTTGAGTAATTACGACCAATTTTATGAATTGTGCATTTTATGCCTTTGTACCACTTTTGGTAGAGTTAACTTCTTCGTCTTTTGTTGCCATTTGGTGGAAATTTGAAGACGTTGCTGTTAAGCAGGGATGTAAGTGACACAACCTGAAGTAGTGACAGAAAGGCCTGAAAATGGAGTAAAATCATCAAAAACTAGGCGGAGAATAAATAAAACAGGGTAAATTTTGAAGGCCCTGAATTCGTACATCCATATGTGTTAAGGTAGACCAACAGGAAATCTTTGATAATAAACGGCAACTTTAACAAGGCTACGTATCTGTTCTTATTCAACAAGTTACAAAGAAAACATTTAAAAGATGAACTGCATCATGCAATGCTTTTAGCTGGTTTAAATAAAGCATGCACTAACAAAAATACGATCAACGTTCGCGCTAGATCGCGTTTTCGCGTTTTTGACGCCGTTTTTTTTTTATGAAAAAAACCCTTTGATTTGGAAAAAGCTGAAGTGTAAAGGGTCCAATTGGACGCAAAAAAAGTTGACTGCAAAATGGTACATTCTGAAGTGGAGTCCTTTAAAATTTGTTAAATTATAATAAATACTTAGCATGATGGTAAAAAAATCTTCTAAAACCCTTAAAATTCAAATTGGACCCCTTAAATTTGAAACAAAAAAATAGGGGGTTAAAGGGTCCGTCGGACCCCTTGAAATTCCATCGGACCCCTTAAATTTGAAAATTGGGATGTTTAAAGGGTCCAGTGGACCCCTTAAAATTATTTTCTAGCGCCAACGTTGAATACGATATCAAGCTGATGAATGGTTTGAAATTCAACTTTGGGATTGGATTTTCCATAGCTCAAATAGGAAGCAAATTATTAATGAAATATCCTTTAAAAAGTTTCTGTGTTCAGTTGCACTCTCCGAGTTTAATATTCTAAATCTAGGAACAATCCGATATTCAGTCATCCAAAAAAGAGTCTTAAAGGAGTCCTTCTTTCAACACGGCTTAAACTCAAGCACATCATGAGCAAGAAGTTAACGCTACCAAAAAGTGGTACCAAAGCATAAAATGCACAATTCATTAAATTGGTCGTAATTACTCAACAAGGTTAGCAACGTAGGAATATTTGGTATTGTTGTAAAGAGGACTTTCTGGTTTATTATTCTAGCAAAACGGTACTCCAAATCATTCAACCGTTTCCAAGAACAGAGGGCGCAAATCTCGGTTTCCTTTTTTAAGGGACAACCTGTATAAGGGCCACTATCCCACAAAAGCTTGCTCAGGGTATGGTATGAAATATTATCAAATATTCCCGGAGTATGCTCCTGGAGCATATATAAGGGCCCTATCTCACAAAGACGCACTCATGGGTATGATAAGAAATATTATCAGGTCACCATTTTTTTCCAAATATGGAAATAAGCTAATGAAATTGGTTTTGTGAATGCAACTTGGTCATAAACTGTCACTTTGGTAAAATTGCGTTAAGTAAAAAGATTCTCAAATTATGGTCTAAAGACAAGAAAAAAACAAGACATGAATAAAGTGAATAAAACAAATTCAAACACAAATCGGCCTCTCTCAGCTTTGTTGCATTTATATATGTGGTGATTTGAAAAGAAAAGATGTTCAATACTAGCGTAGGTCAGTTCAGTTCCCTCAAAAGAGGGAATTTATTTCAATATATAAACACATTCTGTCTGACAAAAAATATTACAATCAATGCTAGTTTAATTACAAATAAGTATTTATGTCATGTTTGTCTAAGAAATGGCTAAACATTTGGTTTTAGCAAAGAGATAGAAAGTTAAAAACAGATTCATTATCACAAAATATCTTGGAATGAAGTATTTTGCTAAGGTAACAATAAAATATATGCATATCAAATCTAAGAACCTGGAGCATATTTCTAAGTCAATCATGCTCCTTGAGGACATTTGTCAAATATGTTCCTTGAGGATGATACTTCAACTGAAACTTTATTAGTGAAATATGCTACAGTACCCAATGCTCCCAGAGCATATATAAGGGCCACTATCTCACAAAAGCTTGCTCAGGGTACGGTATGAAATATTATCAAATGCTCCCGTAGCATGCTCCTGGAACATATATAAGGGTCACTATCTCTCAAAGACGTGCTCATGAGTATGATAAGAAATATTATCAGGTCACCTTTTTTTCCAAATATGGAAATAAGTTTAATAATGAAATTGGTTTTGTGAATGCAACTTGGTCATAAACCATTAGTTTGATGAAATTGCATCTGTTAAAAAGATTCTCAAATTACAGTCTCAAAGACAAGACAAAAACAGGACATGAAAAGCAATGAAATAAAACAATTCAAACACAAAATAGCCTCTCTCAGCTTTGTTGCATTTATGTGGTGATTTGTTTTTTAAAGTAAGTGGATTTTGTGCCTTTGAAAAGAAAAGATGTGCAATTCTAATATAGGTCAGTTCAGTCGCCTCAAAAGAGGGAATTTATTTCAATATCTATAAACACATTTGGTCTGACGAAAGATATTACATCAATGCAAGTTTAATTTTATCTACACTGACAAAACAGTATTTTTGTTATTTTTGTCTACAAGAATGACTAAACATTTGGTTTTAGCAAAAGAAACAAAACAGATTTGTTATCACAAAATATCTTTGAATTATTTCTTCTCCTATGGTAACAATAAAATAATTGCATATCAAATTCAATTTTATTTTTAACTAAACCAGATTTTCAAAACTTTGAATTTATAACATTCCTCAAATAGAATACCAGAACACCTCCCCTCCTTTGTAGATTGCAACCTTTTTAAACTTAAATGCATAATTAGTATCACTGTCAGGGAAAACTCACAGTAATTTTCAGTTTTAGCTATTTCATGTTAAGACAATTATCACTTACAAGGATTTTTCAAAATTTAGTTTTCTATGTCATATAAAAGATGGCCAATCTAGAGGTCTGAATTTCAGCTGAAATGGTCAAACTTTTTTGAACTTATAGATCATTTTGTATTTCAGAGCCACCTGTTACTTTGTAAAATTAATTATGGTTACCATAATTAAACACAATATCAAATATATCTCCAAAAAGGAACATAATTTAGCAGAGAAATTTTCACATGGGTTATGAGAAAAATGTAAGCAATATTTTGGTACCAAAATCTCAAAAAGTTAGAAAAAATGTTGAAGCAATCGGACCATGCTCCTTTGAACATACATCAAGACACATGTATGGAGTGTTTTTATTTGTAGCTAATTCTAGTAATGAGATCAAGAGTTCTGATGAGTTCCTTCATTGTGACTTTCAACTTAAAGATTTAGTGTTCATACAGCATTAAGGTTACAGACCTTTTTAACCACCGAGATGTTGGATTGTCATCACTACAAGATTTTGCATACTTACACATGGCAAACTATCACAATGTTTAACATACATACTGGGAACTCTATATATTATATATTGACCTTGACTAATTGATTTTGTTGACAGAAACATCTTCATATAGCATGAACAGTTTTCTTCCAAAAAGTGACACATTTTATTTGTAATCTCATTACTTTATGTAGTTCAGATCATCCAATCTTGTTCAGATATTGCATGTGACACAAAAATATGAACTAAGGAATTACAAATGATACATGATAAATCAGACTTGCAATGTTAGCAACGGCACCTATGACATAAAATACACTACGGAAACAACAAATATTGACACTAAATTTTACGGGCAAGAGCTCTTAACGAAAAAAACAACAACATTTTTTATTCCATAATACATATATTGACAATAAACTGGTGAGATATCAATAAGATCAGATGAACTAAACAAAATTTTACTGGCAAGAGCTCTTAACGAAAAAATGCTGTTGCTAACATCAAAGATCTAAATTATAATTTGTTATTCATTCCATAATGCATATTGAATATGAAAACTACAAATGTTAATATATACACCATCTGGCCAAAACATACACTAAAGTCTCTGCCAAAATTCCTAGGACAAAATCAGTCACATGACCACCAATTGTAGGGTGCCGATTGCATTTGTTAACATTTGGCCTTGTACTCTGGATGTTTATTTACATCGTCTGAAGAATTGTGAAGCTGACTTTAATAATCATTCATAAGTACTGTGTCTGTTGAAATTGTTTGTATGAAAATTTGCCAATAAGCAAAACCCAACTTATTTCAACCAGGACAAGGGACGACACCATCTACCATCAGTGTACGACAAGCTCATTTCACGTGACTCTGACCCTTCCGGGTCAGGTCACGTGAGGTCTCCAGATCAGCAATAACACCAGTTGGCATCGAAGACCGGTGGATGTCGGTCGTAGGCCACCAAACCGCAAAACGTAAGTCATGAGACATAGTTAAACTTAATTCAGCACAACTTATTTCAAGTATTCAATCTATAATATTTCAAATGTAATACTTCAGTGTCATAATGGTAGAGAAGATAATAATTCCAGCAAATACAATCATCCTCAAACTCATCCCATCTAGTCACCTGTTCAAATTCAGAAGCTGAAACCCTTCTTTGAACAAAATGTTTGCAACAAGTTAATTTTATTATGGCTGTGACCTGTCAACACAGTAGCATATTGTACTGTATCTACTCATCCAATTCAACCATTGGCTGTCTGACGAACCCTTGTAAATTGATATACATCCTAATTCCAAATTATTTTTTTCAAATCATCTGTGACTAAAGCATTTAAGCACGCTGGTATGAAAGTACACCAAAGTAAAGGCGATGTACATTTGAAAAATTTGTTATTGAATTGGACAATATGTACGATTTTTTGAAAAAAAAAAGTTGTACTATTTACCTCGTAATAAGAAAACAAATGATCAGAATCAAACTTTTTTGTATTTTTTTGTTAAATTTTTCACGTAGGGAGAAAAGAATTTCATCACACTAGGATCATGAATTGCATCTTTTAATGTTTGTGCTTTTGTTAATTCGAGATGCTGTATCAAGTGTTCATTTTATGCTTGTTTGTACCTGTATATTTGCTGAATTCATGTTTCTTTATAGCAGAAGATTTTTGCTGGAAGACCATTATACTGTGCAACCACCAGCCTGTCATCATCTATATATGCAATACCCTCTGCTAGAATAACATCTGTTGTGACACATCCTAGATATGTACCATTCTCTGTGAAGTTGTAGATACCACCTGATGAGCCACAGCTTGTGACATAAACTATTCCATCATCACTGCAGCAAGAACTGCATGGCATCCATGATTTAGCATCAGGTGGTTTGTTGATGGTATGCAGTATTTTGCCATGTTGATCCAATATTTCAGCACTGTCTTGATTGCTTAGTATTATCCTTCCTTGATGTGTCACTGTGATAAACCATGAGAGAATGTTGGTTTTGAAGCTGCAAATATGTGAACCATCCGGCCTGTGCTTACTGACGTAACTCTTTCCCCAATTTCCCACCAATATATTCCCATCATTGTCTGCTGCCATCCCAATTAGTTTAGAGCCATCAGTATCAGATGCCTTGCCATCAGGGGATAGAGCAGGAAACTGCTTCACTTCTTCTCCCTGCGAGTTGAAGACATGAACCAATCCAGTCCTGTCAGTGACATATTGATGAGTTTCATCAGGGGACATAACAACATCATGAGGATTTTTAAGATTTCCTTGTAATTCTCCTTTATACTTCCCATCAGATTCAAAGATCTTTACATTTTTGTCTGAGTAATCTGCAATTAAAATATCTTTGTTTCTGTTCACAGTTACACCATAGCCACTCTTGATCTTTCCAGCACCTTCCTTCCCAAACTCTCTCTCTCTAAAACCCACTTGCCATTTCCATCTGTCGGATTAGGGTCTTTTTCTGATAATGATCCTTTATCCATACTTTTAATTTAATGTTTTTGTGGGGTTTTCAATAATATTTATGAAGCAGATTCAATTAACGATGAGACAGTCATCGTTTTTTGATGATTCTTAGCTAGCATTCATGCAGCTTCACATAGCCATAATTTACAACACCAGCACACTCTGCAAATGTTGAGATATTATGCAACATACAAAGTGTATAGTAGCCATAAACAATAGCTGAACTTACTATGGTTCTGTAATTGTTTCTTATGCAAATTCAGTGATACATATGCAAATGATTAACACTTGAATATTTAGTTTTTGAAGTCAGTTCCTGAAAGCTGTCTTGACAAGGAATAAATGTTCTGTTGGTTACAGAGCTTCACATAGTAGATCATCCTCTTCTTAAGGCATGACAAGCATCACTGCATGGTCTGGTATGATTGATCTGAGGAAAATACAAATATAGAGAGAGACGGAGAATTAAGGCCTGGTATATTCAAATTTCCCTGAAAACAAATATTTTACATTTTTTGCCCTAATTTGCTCAGATCTGCCATTGGACCAAATAAACTCATATTGATTCAAATTCAAATTTATTTATGTTGCAATAATAGCATTCAGAGATAAATAAAATTTCATTTTTAAGTAGATTGTGAGGTCGAGCCCCACTAGTGCCAACATGTTGTCAACCTTTAAAAACTTTATCACGTTTGTCTCGTTGACCTGAGCATATTGGGTAGGTGTTTAGGGGTGTGGGAAAATCACAACTTAAGTGCTGATAGGTCTGCGCCTTTGGTCATTGGCTGCAAATGACCTAGTTTAAGGCAAAATGGTTCTAACAATTCCCTTGTTATGAGTAATGATAATGGCCAGCGCTCTGCATCCACTGGAAAAGGTGCAATATAATAAATGCCGGAATTATTATTATTATTAGAAACTTACGATGAAAGCTCAATCCCAAAAGTTTAAAATTTTGCTGTCAAAGTTGCCCCAAACTGTCACTGGTTGAATCATGTAGGAAGTAGGTAAGCATTACTCCAATGTCGACACTTGTGTTTCAAGTTGCAATTTTTTTTTATTTGGGTTACACTGGTGTACGCTTGAAAAAATTAAAAGCATCAGGGCATCAAAATACCTGAAATTCCCAGGCCTAGTATTCATGTAATTGTAAAAATAATTTCTTAAATCAAATATTTGTGGTATATTCCATAAAAGCTAGACATCGAATTTCAATGCAATTGTCAGACAAAACTGTTGAGCGGTTGAAAAATCTACATCTTTAACCTATATGTGATGGCTCAACCCGAAAGGGGGGACTTTGCACATGAAATCAATTTTGACTTTATCATTTCATAATTATGTTAGAGAATTTTCTAAGTTTTTAAATGACACCTTACTTGTTGAAATTGATCAGGGCAATCAAATTTTACAACAGTAAATCTGCTGGAAATTCTTATTATTTTCTTTATTTTCCGCTGCCTATTTTCATCAGTTTCTCAAAAAGTGTCCTGTCGCAAAGTCCCCCTTTTCGGGGTGAGTCATCACATTTGTCAGACTTAGAAAAGAAAAATTTTGGTTTTGTTTTCCAAATTATATGTTAATTGAATTCCATAAATTACAATGTAGGATCGCAGTACGTCATTAGTTACCTTGTAATTTTAATTTGTCAACACTGCAGACTTCTTGTTTCATTTACTTGAATGTTATATTCAGCCTTGTTATTGTTATTGCAGGCAGCAGGGTATGTATGTGTAGTTAAAGAAACTGCAATTGGGTCATGCACTGTAAGAAAACAGATATTGAAATTATTGCCAAAAAATATATATATTGTCATGTCAAATGCATATCAATACTTTAACAGCAAAACACAAATTGTAAACATGACAGTGTAATGCTGACAATTACTTGTGGCCAAGACAGCAGTTTACCTCCTATTTTGAAGCACATAGCCTGTTTCAAGGAGGGAAAAAAGCACCCTATGGGAAATCCAAGCAACCATGACAGCACCAGGAGAAAGATCACGTCATTGAATCGGGAGATGTTTGACAAAGGCTATTATAAGGGCAATAAGTGTTACTTTCACACCACAGATTTCAAATTTTACCTTTGATGCCTGATACAAAATTTCTGCAATTTTTATGACCATACAAAATTATATTGAACCGTACTCACCTATTCATTTGCTGAGAGAAATACTAACACGATGTCCAAATCGATAGAAAATTATACTTCAGAAGTATGCTGAAATGAGGGAACAAGCAATAATATAATGATTAATTTACACCACATGAAATTAAACATAACTGTTTCAACAGGCATCATATTTGTGAAAGTTTAGCCCTAAAAAAAAAAGGGGGGGTGAGGGGGTTCAGATGATATCAGTTTTGATTTTATCATTTCATCTGGTACAGCATTTTGTAAGCTTAAAAATGACACCTTACTTGTTGAATTTGATCAAAGCGATCAAATGTTACAACAGAAATCTGCTGGAAATTCTTATTATTTTCTTTATTTTTTGCTGCCTATTTTCTCCAGTTTCTTGAAAAGTGTTCTGTTGCAAAATGTTCCTTTTCAGGGTTAGCCATCCTTCCTAGTCATCACATTTAAGCAAGAGAAAAGCAAGCATTCCATGCTAAAGCTGAATTCCTACTGAAAATCCAGATCTGTTTCCAACTAGAGAAGCACGCTTTACTGAAAGTACAAATTACTGTAAAGCACTTTCATTTCATGGCATTAAAATTTAGCGAATTTGGAAACCCTCACTTTTTGGGGGCATTTTAATTTCACTAATTTGAATCATCTTGCTATTCAATGCTATGTTAACAGTCATTTTAGCTGGCATTTTAATTTAGCGAATTGTGATACTAGCGAAATTAGCAAAATTAAAATGCTAGCGAAATTTTCATGCTTTACAGTACTTTGTATATATAATCACACTATAGTAATAGCACTGCTCTCACAAAGGTTTTACTTTTTCCAATTCTTAAGAAATATTTTTGGTGTTAAATAAATCCACTGGTCTAGCCTGTGACACCAGAGGTGGTGATTCTACAGCCCTGACCTTGGACATGCAGCTTTTCCTCCACTATATGAAGTGTTTATACTTTTGTGTTGTTTATTCAATCAATCAATCAATCAATGATACAAGTACTTGCATGATAACATGCATACCCCATGAAAGAGTCTATTCGAACAGGGGACCCACGGTTTCACGTGACTGTCCGACCACGGAGCAAGTAGAGTAAAGTTTCTTGCTCAAGGAAACAAGGAGACGAAAACCGCCCGGTCCGGGGCTCACTACACTACACTACACTACACGGGTGATTTAAGGTGTCCTTACAAAGAAAACTAAGTATCAGAACACCTTACAATAAAGAACAAAAATTACATATCAAACAAATGAGTTTTCAGCTTTGATTTGAAGATTGCCAGTGAACTTGCATGACGAATGTGATATGGAAGGCTGTTCCAGAGCTTTGGAGCAGCAGCATAGAAACCATTTGAACAGTACGAGTATACGGAATGATCATAAGTCTTGTATCCTGAGAAGATCGTAGTCCGGGGCATGCGGGAACATATTGGATGATGAGTTCTGTGAGATATGATGGAACATTGTCAGAGTCTGTAATACACTTATAAACAATTGTCATAAGCTTGAATTGAATTATCTTTTGAATCGTAAGCCAGTGTAATTCATTAATAAGTGGCGACACGTGATCATATTTGCTACATATGAAGATGAGTTTTGCAGCCCTATAGTGGCTCGAACCACAATCTTTGCATTCCGAGACTCGTGCGTGCTCTAACCGCTCGGCCACGCTCCCCTTTCTGTACCCCTTTTCCGTGAATGAAGTTTATCAAGCACTTAGAGTACTTACTTAAATAATCATTAAGTTTTGTAAACATTAGATTGAAATGATTCACTATACTACTACAACTTGTCAAAAGTTTCCACAAATCCCAACATTTACAGCCAGAGCTCTTACCTGTGTATCAAGAAGGAAATGTCCTTAAGGCTCTCTCTCCCGGCTCTCTCTGTCTTAACTTTTTCTTTAAACTATATGGATATGGATATATAGGATAAATAAGACTTAGTTTTCATTTATATCCTAATGTAAAACACAACCAGTGCTGCAACTGGGCTGTTGGAAAGAGTGTGGTAGACCGTTTAGAGTTATTTATAGAAGATTCCATCTCTTACACATACATGCTGTCAGTGTAAACTGATTACAGACACTGAAAGATGTATTGCCTTGTGTAAGATTTTTTGACAACAAGGAAATCCCAAAGTTTGGTAATACAATGCCACTGACCTCGATAAAAGTTCAATGTTCAATATGACTGGATTGCTGTCTGGATTGCCACCATAATGTGTTGCCATATTGGTTGAAGTGGTAGAGTATTGTTAGCAAATTAATAAAACAAAATCGCCTAAATCAACATGATGACAATCTGATAGCTAGCAACGGAATGACGAAAACAAAAAAATGCCGACGGCTTGTCGTAGGTAAATCGAATTCTCATTGGCTAATTCGCTACCAAGACCAGCCTCTCATTGGACAAAAAATGGCCTGAATAAACAAACTCCGTCACACAAAATGAATAAAATGGACGATTCCATTTTTTGCAGGTAGTAAATAAGTATTTTTCAGCATGCGCCTCAAAAACGATATTATGATTTCATATGAATTCATAGATTGTCAAACCAAGTGTATTTAGATTCCCTCAAAAATGCTAGGAATTATGTCAATTTAGGATTTGTTAATTTTCATGTGTAGTGTTTATTTATGGTCAAGGTTTTGTTTTTGGTTGGATCTAAATTCTGGGGGGCCACTGCCATTGTAAGGTGGACATCATGCACGTACACAAAAACAAGTAAAAGGGGTTGTTTTTCTCGAAAAGGCGATGTACACGAGTACATCGGAAAGGGTATCAAGATTGCAAAAATCAGGAAAAAAGGTTATAGTTTTCCAGATTGGATACTTGTAAAGGGTATATATTTTGCATGCCATGAAAATGAAGTATTTTAGACATAATTATTTCAGAAATGTTGGAAAATTTATAAGGCGTAAAGTAAAATCCGGACGAAAGTTAAAATATCAGCGGTCCCTGTTTTACTTGCCAACTGTTGAAATTTGTTTGACTGTGTTGACGACTGGTAAAAGCAAGTAGACTAAATACTTCCCGTCCTTGCCGTGGCACTTTTGCTCTAACTTTCACAACATCGGTAACTGAATGCAGTGTATAAGTTGTTATAGTTTGAAGGACAGACCCTTTCAAGCAAGGCTCAGGTTTTTGTAAAAGGCGATGTTACTGCACAGACAGACGACAGCGTCTCTATACGTTTGTGTCAAGATTCAACAGAATAGTAACCCGGCCTTGTTCAAAACTACGAGAAGCCCACAGAAAACGGAACAGAGTTGTCACAGCAAGTCTCATTGTACTCTTTTATTTTAATAATGAGAGAAAGTTGTGTGGTGTGGTACATAGTTTGGAAAATCTGATGAAAACATAATTTGAAGGCTTACTTGAAAAGGATATGTTTAATTTGTATAGGCTTACTTGAAAAGGGTATGTTTTCATACTTGATTTGAACATACTTGTTTAGGGTTGGGAAAAGATGACAAAATACTTGTTTGGGGTATCATATGGACAAAAAATAAATTATCGTTTGGGGTCCATTTGAAAGTCCATGTATGAGCATGGTGTCCACCTTACAATGACAGTGGCCCCCAGGATCTAAGTGTTTTTTTTTTTTGCATGAACTCAGTTCTAACTCATATAATCTTACAGGTGTAGGTTCCTATTTTAGGGTGTGTTTAATTTACTTTAAACTGATTGACCTTGACCTTTGAAGTGCTTTGTGCAAGGTTTAAACCATAGCTTGTGTCTTGTTTTCTCCTGAGAGGCAAAAGAAAGTATGCAACCCTGGGTATGAGGCTGTTATGAAAATACAGAAGAATTCGAAAAAAAGGTAAACCGATTAATTTTACATTTTGAGCTATATCTCTAAAACTATAAAGAATTTTGAGGTAAAATTTTGGATTTATAATCAGAAAAATATGGGCTTTCATGTGGCATTTGGCATCAATATACTTCTTCCGTTTGAGCCTTCGGGGATAAAAATGTGATCGGAACCTACACTAAGGTCATCAGTTTTCCGTGTTCTAAAAGTCAAATTCCGTGTTCTTTTTCGTGATAAAAAAATCATATATATTTATGTCAATGTTAAGTGTGATGTAAAGAAATAAACTTTACAGGGGCTATAGCAGTGCAGAAATAACGAATAATAAGGATTATTTTCATCATAATTGCAGACAAGATTTCAAATGTATGATGTTATGTTTGCTTGTCGTTTTTTTCTTGTTTTGTGTAATTTGTTTGTATCAAAAAACCCTTTCAATTTTATTTTTTTCTGTTGAAATTGCATTTTCCGTGAAATTCTGTTTTTTCCGTTTTCTTCTTCATTTCCGTTGTTCTTTTTCGTTTTTCTGCATCGCGGAAAACTGATGACCGTAACCTACACCTTCAAGAATATATGTTATTGGCTCACTTGCTTTGATCTCCATAATCAGCCTAACATTTAGTATACATTTAAACAGCTATTCCTACAGACCATTGTGCCAACATGTCATCAGTCTGACTGTTAATGTGTCAAGCAAAACTTGGTGAATTTTGCTATCATATATTTTACAGATATACCACCTTTCATGTTTTAGGTCCATTTCATCAAATCTGAAATTATTCTCATATTTCAAACGAAATATACAATTCTTTGAAAGTATTGCAAATGCAAACTCAGAGAGGACTTTTATAGTGCTAGCTGATAATATTCATTTAAAAAATGCATGAGATTTATTTACACATTATTAGATTTTATTATAGTACAGATAGTGTTAGAGTAGTTAGGTATGAATTTTGAGTAGATGGCACTATAAATGACTAACAGTTGAAAAGATATCTTTATGGGTTATGGTGTTAGAGGAAAACATCAAAACAGCCATCTTCTTCAACATTTTTATCACCATTTCACTAAATATAATGATGCACATCTCTATAAAATTAAAATGTAGCATTTTCGAAACACTCAGTGATGTGATGTTATGCGTATCGAAATGCTCATGACTTTTGTAAGATCGTGGCCCTGATATATGCTCCAGGAGCATATGCTTTGGGAGCATATACTGTAAAGCACTTTAATATCACGGCATTAAAATTTAGCGAATTTGGAAACCCTCACTTTTTGGGTGCATTTAATTTCACTAATTTGAATCATCTTGCTATTCAATCATTTAAGCGGCATTTTAATTTAGCGAATTGTGATACTAGCGAAATTAGCTAAGTTAAAGTGCTAGCGAACAATTTTTATGCTTTACAGTAGTCATGCTCCAGGAGCTTTTTCGGTTGTATATAGAATGTTTGACTTAGACTTTTCCAGGAGCATGTTTGATTTGGAATGCTCCTAAAGTATATCTTACAAACATGCTTGTTTGTATCAAAAAGAGATGCTCCTGCATCATGTTTCTAAGTCAAAAGAGTATTAAGCACCAAGAGCATGTTTCTAAATCAACCATATTCCTAGAGCACATTTGTCAAATATGCTCCTTGAACAAAAACTGAAAATGTTATTAGTCAAATATGCTCTTAGACCAAATGCTCCCAGACCATGCTCCTGGACAGTGCTGCTCCTTGTGCATATATTAGGGCCACTATCTCACAAGAATGCTCATGGGTAAGATATGAAATATTATCAGGTCACCAAGAGAAAAATTGGACAATACTAGTGTAGGTCATTTCACGTCCCTCAAAAGAGGGAATTTATTTTAATATATAAACACATTCAGTCCAACAAAAGATATTACAATCAATGTTAGTTTAATTTTGTGTACACATTTTTGTCTAGATAATGGCTAAACATTTGGTTTTAGCTAAGAGAAAGAACATTAGAAACAGACTAGTTTATTACAAAATATTTTGAAATGAAGTCTTGTCCATAGGTAATAACAATTATTTTATTATTTCCTATGAAGTCTTGTCCATAGGTAATAATAAAATAATTGCATATCAACTGTAATTTTCAGTTTTAGCTATTTCATGTTAAAACAATTATCACTTAAAGGAGCTTGGTCTGATTTTTCAAAATTTAGTTTTCAATATCAAAAGATGGCCACTCAAGAGTTCTAAATTTCAAATGTGAGCTGAAATCGTCAAACTGTTTTGAACTTACAGACAATGTTGTATTTTAGAGCTGTCTGTTTCTATGTGAAATTAATTATGGTTACCATAATTAGACATAATTTCATATATATCTCCAAAAAGGAACATAATTTAGCAGAGAAAAATTCACATGGGTTATGAGAAAAATAAGAGCAATATTTTGGTACCAAAATCTCAAAAAGTTAGAAAAAAGGTCGAAGCAATTGGACCATGCTCCTTTGAACATATATCAAGACACAGGTATGGAATGTTTTTATTTGTAGCTAATTCTAATAGTGAGATCAAGGATCCATTTAACATCACTGAGGAGTTACTTCACTGTGAATTTCTACTGAAAATTTAGTGTCCATACAACATTAAGGCTACAGTCCGAGATGTTGGAATGTCGTCACTATAAGATTTTGCATATGACACACTATCTCAATTTTAACATACATGAGGGGCAAACTCTGAATTATGTATTGAGCTTGACTAATTGATTCCGTTGACAGAAACATCTTTGAATAGCATCAACAGTTTTCTTCAAAAAAAGTTGACGCCTTTTATTCATAATCTCATTAATTTACACAGTTCAGATCATCCATATTGCAAGCCTATGGCATAAAATGAACTAGGGAGTTACAAATGATACATTTTAAATCAGACTTGCATTGTCAGCATCGACACCTGTAAAATAAAATAGGCTTACTCTATGGAAACAACAATTTTACTTCACTAAATTTTACGGGCAAGAGCTTTTAAAGAAAAAATTGCTGTTGCTAATTGCCATTTTCGAAGCAGATTCTGTGAGTGAAATAAATAGTCAAAGTTAATGTGTAATCTATAAATTCTACTATTCATTTATGTTAAAAATTGTTAAAGTGTGTCATGTATGATTGGGTAAAATCTTACAGTGAACATGAAATACAACCTAAACGATACTTAAAAACGATTTTAAAATGACTGATTGAACAAACAAAATTAATATGTTTATTATGAGCATACTGTGGTATAAGAAAATAACAAATATTATATATACACCATACACTAATCATTCATTAGTACTATATTTGTTGAAATTGTTTGGATGAAAATTTGCAAATAAGCAAACCCAACTTGTTTCAAGTATTCAATCTATAATATGTGACCCATCATATCGAAAGGTACCCTAAGGTCGGTATAGTAAATTACGAGATACAGGCCAATGAAGCTGAGCATAGTCAAAAATCATGTCCAAGGTCGAATTTTTAATTTCATCAGAAACGTTACCTTTGAAGTGTATTCTATCATATTAATGAGGTTCTAACATCCAAAACATAACACAATTGTTTTAAAAAACCGAGATAAAAATCTTTTCTCCATTCACGTTTAACCAGTACAGAAATTTTAAACTTGATTTTTTCAGAACTATAGTTTTCTAAATCAGCCCGATGCCTTTTACCAATTTGGATGTAACTTTGCAATCCAACATCCAATAACCTAAAGCAAGGTTTTATTTCAAAGCTTAAAATATAATCTTTCAGATGAGACAAAAAATCAATTTTAATTTTGGGACCCTTAAGGTACCTTTTGATATGACGGGTCACATATTTCCAATTTCATACTACAGTGTCATAATGGTAGTCAAGATAATAATTCCAGCAAATACAATCATCCTCAAACTCATCCTATCTAGTCACCTCTTGGAATTCAGAATATGTGATTGGTCTTGAATGATATCTGTTCAAAATCTGACAAAATGTTTGCAACAGGTCTTGAGAAAATTGATAAATCATTTTCTTATGCCTGTGACCTGACAACACAGTAGTATAATGTACTGTATCCACTTATCCAATTCAACTATTAGCTGTCTGACAAACCCTTTAAATTTATATATGTGGCTGTCCAGCTCGTATGAGCCGTATATTATGCAAGAAACTTCATTTTGTGCTACAGGTGAAAATACATGTCAAGGATGTAACTTGCTGAAATTGATTTTTGATAGTTTCACAATCCGTGTGCTTACTACAAAATACCAGTAAAGTTTCATTTCAAGAAAATGATAGGACATATGAAATAGATCTGCATATTTTTAAGACAATCAACAGAAAATGTAGGGCTTACTGATCTTTAAATGTGTTTATCTAAGTTATACTTTTTACTCCCTGACAAACTTTGACTGACCATAACTTGATTTCTGGAAATCGGGTGAAATTCATTGAGGTGTCATTGTAATCCTTATAACATGGTCTTTTCAAATATTTAAAAAAGTGAAAATGACAAGAGGCTGCAGGCTGTATTTATGGCTGGTTTGGGATGGACGGTCACATATACATGTATCGTAACTCCAAATGTTTTTTCTTCAAGTCATCTGTGACTAAAGCATTGTCAAAATATTTTCAACCATATTTGGGACGCTGGAATGAAATTGTTCCAAAGTAAAGGTGATGTACATTTGAAAAATTAGTAGTTGAATTGGACAAGAGTATATGTTGATTTTATCAAAAAGGTTGTACTATTTAGCTCGTAATATGAAAACGAATGATCAGAATCAATTTTTTTTTGTTTTTATGTTAATCTTTTTAGTAGAGAGAAAAGAGTTTCATCACATGAGGATCATGAATTCCATCTTTAAATGTTTGTGTTTGTTAATTCAAGATGCTGCATCAAGTGTTCATTTCATGCTTGTTTGTACTTGTATGTTACTGAATTCATGTTTCTGCATACCAAAAGATTTTTGCTGGGTGACCACCTGCCTGTGCAACCACCAGCCTATCATTATCTATCAATGCAATACCTGCTGCTTGACTCACATCTGTTGTGACACATCCCAGATAGGTACCATCCTCTGTGAAGCTGTAGATACCACCTGATGAGCCATAGCTTGTGACATAAACTATTCCATCATCACTACAGCAGCAGCCCCGTGGTCTCCAGGATTTAGCATCAGGTGGTTTGTTGATGGTATGTAGTAGTTTGCCATTGTGATCAAATATTGCAGGATTTGTGTTGCTTGATCCTGCGCATACTATGATCTTATTCTGATGTGTCACTGAGATGAGATATGGACAAATGTTGGTTTTGAAGCTGCTAATATATGAACCATCAGGCCTGTGTTTACTGATGTAGTTCTTGCTGTAATTTCCCACTAATATATTCCCATCATTGTCTGCTGCCAGACCATACAGCAGAGAGCCATCAGTATCAGATGCCTTGCCATCAGGGGATAGAGTACGAAACTGCTTCACTTCTTCTCCCTGTGAGTTGAAGGCACGAACCAATCCAGTAAGGTTGGTGATATATTGATGAGTTTCATCAGGGGACATAACAATATCAAAGGGATTTTGAAAAGTTCCTTGTAGTACTCCCTTGTACGTCCCATCAGATTCAAAGATCTTTATGTTGTTACCTGAGTTATCTGTTATTAAAATATCTTTCTTTCTGTTCACAGTAACACCATAGCCACTCTTGATCTTTCCAACACCTTCCTTCCCAATTTCTTTCTCTAAAACCCACTTGCCATTTCCATCTTTTGGGTTAGATCCTTTTGCTGAAACTGATCCCTTATCCATACTTTTAATTTCATGTTTTTGACTGGAAACTGATCCCATATTCACACTTTTAATTTCATGATTTTGACTTGGTCTGAACTTAATTTCACTAAAGCCTGAATTCATTCCACTTATTTTTACGTGTTGAAGGTCTTCAAGAGTTTTACATAGTGTAGAATAATTTGAAGCCAAGTCATGTTTGGAGCCTGAAGTGATAACCTGATTAGCTACCTGCACAGCATTAGTAAGCTTAGATCTTGTGTTTTGTAATTCAAGTTTCCTATCATTTATTTTCTCTGCTTTTTCTGCCTGTATTTTAGATAACTTATCCATTATTTCCTTATAGTTTCTGTCAATTGCCTCCAGATAGGCCTTCTTTTCCTCACCTAGCTGTTTCTTGATGTTGTTAACAGTTTTGTCAAGGTTTGATTCTTCTGCCTCTGTATTCACAATAGCATCCATCAGCTGTTGAGTCAAACCTTTACAACTTTCCATCAGCGACTTAATCTCTTTTACTTGAGCTTCGTTAGCACTCTCTATAGTGATGTAGTCGTGGTCAGGTCGTACGTGGTCCATCACTGTGCAGGCTAAACATATAGGAATATTGCATGATTTGCAAAACCACCTCAGAACTTGATCTTTGTGGTTCTGACAATTTTCTTCTTTCATCACTTTGCTCATGTCAATACTTCCAGATTGTAGCTCCTCAATTGTGAAAACTGAGTGACCTTTAAGTGGTATTATAGTTTTATGTAACTTGACACATTGCTGGCAAATAAACCCATTGCAATCTACACATCGTGCTGTCATCTCATGCCCATCAGCTCCACAAGTCACACATGGCTTTTGAATCTTACCTTTCCCACTGATGGTCTTCCTTTCTTTGAGTTGTTTAATAAAGAAATTATCTCGAAATCCATCCGCTCCATCTGGTGGCAAGATTGTCTTTTCTTGGCATAGTGGACACAAGAAGATTCCAGGAGGATGTTTGACTTCCTTCAGACATAGTAGGCAAAATGAGTGAAGGCATGGGAGGGCTTTTGGGTTGACCATTTCTAAGAGGCATATCCCACATTCAATGAGACTGGTCATTTCATCTTCTGTTGTAGATGTTGGTTTGCTGGCTGCCATGGTGTGTGGGGAAGTAGATTGTGTGTGTTATGACAGCTGTATGAGTTGATGTAAGGAACTGTAGGTTATATTTAGTCTAAATATAGATCTTAAGTTGTTGCAATTGAAGAGTTTTTAAAGTGAGTTGGAACTATTTGCAATTTTACTAATAACTTCACAAACGCATGAATCTATAGGATGTTGAAAACTTCACAAACATGAGTTCTTTACTGTTTCAGTTAAAGGTTAGAAAGTGATTTCATTTTTTGAGCTAGGATTCTTGCATCTTAACATAGACAAGGATATGAACTAAATAAATGACTAAATAGGTGCTGTATGTACTTGATTGGGCGATATATAGAAGCCTAAAGTTCTTAGCACTTGTTGAGATATATGTGCAACATGTCATAGTCATAAACAATGACTAAACTTACTGTGGTTCTGTACACGTATATTAGGAAAATTCAATGATACTTGGAGATGATTTAAACTTGAATATTTAGTTCATGAGATCATTTCTTGAATGCAGTCCGTATGTTTTATTCATTACAAAGATTCATGTGGTAGATCCTCCTCTTCTTAAAGCAAGACAAGTGTCACCAGCATAGTCTGGTATGATTGATCTGAAGAAAAACAAATAAAAGAAGGGGGAGAGAGAAAGAGACATATAATTATGGTTGGTTGTTTTCAAATTTCCTTGATAGCAATTTTTTACATTATGCGCCCTTGATTTGTACAGATCCGTCAAGTTTGCAGGGAACAACTTCAATGTGTTCTCTATGAGAATCATGGATGCATTAACGTGTTAACGTCACTCTCTCCAGATGAGGCTGTGTATAAATTGTAGTCCAGTAAGGGACCGTTCACAAACACTTGTTGGGGGCCTGATGCAAAAAAAGGGGGAGGGGGGTTATATTTTTCTTTTCATCAGGCCCACCTAACAAGTATTTTTGAATGGTCCCTAAAGGTTTGATTAATTTATACTTTAAAGGGGCAATTCATGATCCACTTTTCACACTCAAGGTCACCTCTATCAAATTTGAGTTCTTTAGCTTATAAGAATCCTCAAGTGGTATATGTTACGATCCCCAAACCATTCTTTCATATGTGCTTGCATTTTTGAGAAAAGTGAGAAAATATGTCAGTTTCTAAT
>JXSR01S007214.1:25419-35537 GCA_000969725.1 Ophiothrix spiculata | reverse complement strand
AAAACTGTCTAACTTACATTTTATGTTGAAGTTCCAATGTTGAGTTACAGCAAGAATGTTTACTTGGCTAGTTATGGCAAGTTCAAATGCCTCTTATTCCACAAAACATGTAAAGTCCTGATACTATATTTATCTCTGCGACAGCCAGGTTTCAAAATTTACTCGAGAAAATTTAGGTAAACGAACCTTACAGTTAGTCCATTTGTTTTAGTTTATACGAGCACATAAAATTGAACTATTATAGGCTTGGGTGAGCCAAATGTGTGCAAAGTCTAAAGGTATGATGACTTGATCTTGCAGCAGTAGAACGTACCATCAATAATAATGATATCTTATCAAATATCAGACAACAAATAAAAGATATGATAATTTAGTAAACTTAGTAAAGTAAACTAATAAGTCTAGCAAATCAAAATATATATCAGATCATGAACTTTTGAGACTTCATATAATCACCATGTATGCTTTTCTTTTTTGAAATTAATGGCGGATGAGAAACCTCAAATTTCCTCAGAGATTCGTGAGGTCCTAATTAAGGTCATTTGTTTATTTATCTATTTTTTGTAATCGTTTATATCTTAAATCGCAATCCTTGTTAAACACCTAATAGATTTAGACTCGGGAATGATGCAACCGTAAAAATGCTGATCCTGGCTTTGTGAGTGATTAGCATACAAGAACAAAAATGGCAAAATAACTTGTTTTCAAGGGATAGATGAACTTGTTATTTTTGAATGGAATTTTATAAGTTAAAACAACACAGATTTATAGAAAATTACACAGGTGACTTACCCAGTCATTTTTTCAATGGATTCTTCCATTCTTCAAGAGAGTCATCAATAATTACCTTGAATACTTACTTTCATCAGTTTTCATTACACTTTTTATATTCATGTCAATGATAATCCATAGTATACACTCCCGGTCAAAAGTGTCTGCGCACAAAATCTTTAACCAGATAAAATATGTCGTGCTAAACATATTGTGTACTTTCTTCTGCACATTATAAATGGAGTTTAAATACATATCTGCACATTTGTTGGAAAACTTATTACCTGAAAATGTTCTTTATGGCTATACGGTGATAACGAGCAATGAAAAAAAAACCATATGTACATATCAAAAAGTGGGTGTGGTGTATTGGTCCAGGAAATCGGCCATTTTTATGGTTATTGAAGAACGAATATCAGAGGAAACATAAATTACTTGTATTGGATACATTAAGCATCTATAAAAAACATGAACTTTTTCAGAGTTGTGGTCTTTTGATATATTAATTACGTTTTTGCCCATGCACAAGGGTGTGCAAACACTTTTGACCGGTAGTGTACATGCATCAAGTTCCCTCACGTATCTTGCCACATTCAAACACCAGGTTGTGATTTTCATTTCCTCCTTATTCTTTGACAAACCATTTGAAATAAAAGGATGGAATGGTTGTTATGTGAATATATACAATAAGGCTGTATAAACTGAAAATTTGATGAAATATTTACTGATTCTAAAACTACAAATCTCAGTTTAGAATCTTCACAGTTTCTTAACAAAATTGGGACATGAAAAACAAGGTCAAGGAAGTATAAAAAAATCTAACAAAATGACCTCCTGCATAATGATGAAAACTTAAGATACAATTTTGTTGCATTCATGTAATTTGTTTTATTTTTTTCAGGTAAGTGAATTCTGTGCTCTTCTCAATGGGCTCTCTTCGTATCTCGTTGGCTATTCCTTTGAAACAAAGATGGACAATATGCAAGTGTTGAGAAAGACAACAGGTGTTGTCGAAACGTCCACCAAATGGTGAGTCAACTAAACAGATTAGTATACAGAATTCTTTTAATGTTATATTCAGCCTGACTGTTCTTTTGTTCAAATTTATCTTAATTACGGCTATGTGAAATGCAAATAAAGAATATATTAATAAGAAATGTGCATTAAGGGCAATCCAAGTCACACTAACCTGTATTTTTGAGAAATTGAACTTGATGAATATTGTTTTATTTATATACCCTCAAAGTGCAAAAGAGTGAAAGTTCACTCAAATTTCCAAGTGATGTTTGTTTAACTAATCGGGTTCTAGCTCAAACAGAGCTACTCACTTGCAAACCCCAGAAAATCCCACACACATATTGAGTGACCCAAGTCTCATTCGCTTGCCGAGTTATCTATTAGCCAATCTGAAGTGCTGAAAGTCTGCTAGTAATTCTTGGTGTGATGCAACAAGATAGCGAATAGTGGGTGGATGAGTGGCACACAGAATGTGGATTTGAGGAAGAAATCGTACTGTTGATGGTTAATTCATTTTACTTGTAGATGGTAAACTCATACAGTTACCCTGGAGACAAGGGCTTGGTCCATTGCAATGAGCTTCATTGAGATACTTAAGTATAGAATTAAAAAAAAATATTTGGATGAAAATGTGCAAATGAGCAAACTCATCTTGTTTTATATATTTTATATATGATATTTCCAATTTCAATTTACAGAAGGGTTGTCATGGCAAGAGTTATCTACTGGAAGCTGCAATTGTTGTTGTTTTCATTTCTGAGATTTTATGTAGTTGAGTAGCTCCTTATTTCAAAACATGATCAAACTGAAAGATTCAGCATGCATTCAGTTATGTTCACCTCTTGGTTCTGTGTCTAGTATTCATTTGATGCTTGTTTGCACATGTATGTGTTTTATGAATTCATGTTTCTTTATAGAAGAACATTTTTGCAGGTTTACCACTATACTGTACAACTACCAGCCTGTCATCATCTATCAGTGCAATACCTTCTGCTTGAATGACATCAGTTGTGACACATCCCAGATAGGTACCATCCTCTGTGAAGCTGTACACACCACCTTCATTCATTGAGCCATAGCTTGTGACATAAACTATTCCGTCATCACTACAGCAAGATCTACAAGGTCTCCAGGATTTGGCATTGAGTGGTTTGTTGATTGTATGGAGCAGCTTGCCATTGTGATCCAATATTTCAGCATTTTTGTTTTCTTGATCTGAGCACACAATAATCCTTCCTTGTTGTGTCACTGTAATAGATCTTGGTAGAATGTTGGTTTTAAAGCTAGAAATATGTCAGCCATCAGGCTTGTGTTTACTGATGTATTGCTTGATATTATCGCCCAACAATACATTCCCATTTTTGTCTACTGCCAGACCATATAGCATAGACCTATCTGTATCAGATGCCTTGCCATCAGGGGATATAGCAGGAAACTGCTTCACCTTTTCCCCCTGTGAGAGTTAAAGACGTGAACCAATCCAGTCTGGTCAGTGACATATTGCTGTGTCTCATCAGGGGACATAACAACATCATGAGGACTTACAAGATTTCCTTTTAATGCTCCTTTATACTTCCCATCAGATTTTAAGATCTTTACATTTATGCCTGCGAAATCTGCAATTAATATATCTTTGTTTCTGTTCACAGTGACACCATGGCCACCCTGGATCCTTCCAACACCTTCCTTCCCAATTTCTTTCTCTAAAACCCACTTGCCATTTCCATATTTTGGATTAGTATAGGGCCTTTTACTGATAATGATCCCAAATCTACTCTTTTGATTCCATGCTCTAAATTTGGTCTAAACTTGATTTCACTATAGCCAGATTTCACCCCACTTATCTTCATCTTTTGAAGGTCTGCAAGAGTGTTACATAGTGTAGAATAATTCCTAGTTAAGTCATACTTGGAGCCTGAAGTGATGACCTGCTTAGCTACATGCATAGCATTAGTAAGCTTGGATTTTGTGTTTTGTAATTCACGTTTCCTCTCATTTATTTTATCAGCTTTCTCTGCCTCTATTTGAGATAACTTATCCATTATTTCCTTATAGTTTCTGTCAATTGCCTCCAGATAGGCCTTCCTTTCCATATCTAGCTGCTTCGTGATGTTGTCAACAGATTTGGCCAGGCTTGATTCTTCTGCCTCTGTCTTCACAATAGCATCCATCAGCTGTTGAGTCAACCCTTTACAATTTTCCATCAGCGACTTAATTTCCTTTACTTGAGCTTCATTGGCACTCTCTATTGTGATATAGTAATGGTCAGGTCGTACGTGGTCCATCACTATGCAATCTTTGCAGATGGGAATATTGCATGATTTGCAGAACCATCTCAGAACTTGATCTTTATGTGTTTGACAGTTTTCTTCTCTTACCATTTCACTCATGTCAATTTTTCCAGATCGTAGCTCATCAATTGTATAGACAGAATGAACTTTCAGTGGTAATAAAGTTTGATGAAAGTCTACACATTGTTGACAAATAAACCCATTGCAATCTACACAACGTGCTGTTATCTCATGACCTTCAACTCCACAGGTCATGCATTGCTTTTGAATCTTCACTTTTACACTGATCACCTTTCTGTCTTTGAGCTGTTTAATGAAAAAATTATCTCTGAACCCATCTACTCCTTCTGGAGGCAAGATGGTCTTTTCTTGGCATAATGGACACAGGAAGATTCCAGGAGGATGCTTGACTTCCTTCAGACATTCCAGGTAAAATGAATGAAGACAAGTGAGGGCTTTGGGGTTGACCATTTCTAAGAGACATATCCCACATTCAATGAGGCTGGTCATTTCATCTTCTGATGCAGGTGGTGGTTTGCTCTCTGCCATTTTTAGTGTGTTGGAGGGTATGTGGGGGTGGGGTGGGGGTGTAGGGGGGTTGTGTGTTATGAAAGCTGTATGAGTTGATGTAAGGATCTGTGTAGGTTATATTTTGTCTTAATATAAGCTTGACGTTGTTGTCATGGAAGACTTTTTAAAGTGAGTTGGAAGGATTGGCGATTTACTATTAACTTCAGAGAGGCATGAATCTATCATTGTCTGTAGGGTTTTCAATAATATTTATGAAACAGATTCAATTAACGATGAGACAGTTTTTGATGATTCTCAGCTAGCGTTCATGCAGCTTTATATAGCCAGAACTTACAAGCCTACCACACTCTGCAAATGTTGAGATATTATGCAAAATACAAAATGTATAGTTACCATAAACAATGACTGAACTTACTGTAGTTCTGTATTTGTTGCTTATGGAAATTCAGTGATACTTATGCAAATGATTAACACTTGAATATTTAGTTCTTGAAGTCAGTTCCTGAAAGCAATCTCAACAACAAATAAATGATCTGTTGGTTACAGAGATTGACATAGTAAATCCTCCTTATCACTGGCAAATCACTTTATCACACTTGTTATGTTAAACAGTTGAACCGAGCATATTGGGTAGCTTCGCGATGGGCTCTCCAGTATCCCCCCTGGCTTCCAATATTTTTATGGAGTGGTTTGAAGTCCGTGCCTTAGCAACTTCTCCACACCCGCCTTCCATGTGGACCAGGTACGTCGATGACACCTATGTCGTCATTCAGGAAGAACATATAGAGGAATTCACATCTCACATCAATAACATTTCTCCGACCATAAAGTTCACCATGGAACGCGAAGAAGACAACAAACTAGCAATGCTTGACACTCAGATCCACAGAAAGGACGACGGCAGTACCAAAATTACCATCTACCGCAAACCCACACATACAGACCAATATTTGCTCATGGACTCACATCATCCCCTTCAACACAAACTAGGTGTAGTAAGAACACTTATGCATAGAGCTGAGACCCTAGTTACAGAGGAGGAGGACAAAGTCGCGGAGATTGAGAACATCAAGAAAGCGCTCAATGTGTGTGGGTACAAACGGTCCCATTTTGCCGTTGCAAACTCCCGTAATCCACCAAATAGAGACAATGTAAACAATTCCACCCCGAGCAAAGGCTCCGTTGTCATACCATATGTAAGAGGTGTTTCGGAAGGTCTTCGACGTATCATCAGTGCCAGAGGAGTTAATGTTCATTTCAAACCAAAGAACACTCTACGATCATCCCTGGTATCGCCGAAAGATAAGGTAGACAAAGCGGAAAAATGCAATACAGTCTACAACCTTCAATGCCAGAACTGTAATGCTTCTTATATAGGGGAGAGCAAACGTCCACTTGGTGTGAGAGCGGCGGAGCACAAGAGGGAACCTTCTCCGGTGGCTGAACATGTCAGGTCCACTGGACATTCCATTCCTACAGAGGACATTAAAATCTTGGACTCTGACCCCTCTTGGATGGGTCGCGGGATACGGGAAGCAGCGTACATCAGGAAACACAGGAGCAATTTGAACAGAGACGGCGGCCGCTACCACCTGCCAGCTGTCTACAGTTCCTTACTGAGACATACAGCACCACCGAGTGGTGCTCAATCTCGGTAACAAAGACCAAGTCAAAGCGCCCCCACGTGACGAGTTTGGGGCTGAAGAAAGTCAAGCGAGTTGCTGACAGAAAGCTTCCCATAGGTAAGCTAAAAACGCTGTTTTGTGAAGTTTAGAAATTGTTAAACATATTGGGTAGCTGTTTAGGGGGAATATCACAACCTAAGTAGTGATAGGTCTGCACCTTTGATTATTGGCCGCAAATGGCCTAGTTTAAGGCAAAATGGTTCTGACAATTCCCCCGGTATTGGCATAATAATAGTGGCCATTGCTTT
The DNA here is from genome assembly GCA_000969725.1 of Ophiothrix spiculata. NCBI lineage: Eukaryota > Metazoa > Echinodermata > Ophiuroidea > Amphilepidida > Ophiotrichidae > Ophiothrix > Ophiothrix spiculata. Next base: position 28,994 of record JXSR01S007214.1, on the reverse strand, counting down.
GTATCCACTGGAAAAGGTACAATGTAAATGCGTGAATTATTATCATTATTTGAAACTTTAGATGAAAGCTCAATCCCAAATGTTTAGCTGTGAAAGTTGCCCCAAACTGTTAGTGGTTGAATCATGTGGGAAGTAAGTAAGCTTTACTCCAAGTTTTACTCCGAATTTGGGGTACACTTTAGATGCTTGGAAAAAAAAAAAAAAAGCACCAAGTCATCAAAATACCTGAAATCCCCAGGCCTAGTATTCATGCAATAATGTAAAAATAATTTCTTAAACCAAATTTGTAGTATTTTCAATTAAATTTCAATGCAATTGTAAGAATTGTCAAAATCAAGACAAAATTTGGGTTTTGTTTTCCAAATTATATCTTATTTGAATTCCATAAATTACAATGTAGGATGGCAATATATATAATTAGTTACCTTGTAATTTTCATTTGCAAACACTGCAGACTTGTTGTTTCATCTTCTCTAATGTTGTATCCAGCCTTGCTATTAGTGCAACTATCATAGTTAGCAGGGTATGTATGTGTAGTCAAAGAAACTGCAATTGGGTCATATGCTGTAACAAAACAGATATTCAAAGTAATGCCAAAAATTATATTATTTAACAGCAAAACACAAATGGTAAACACGACGGTGTAATGCTGACAACTTGTTGCCAAGACAGCAATTCACGTCCTACTTTGAAACAGTTAGCCTGTTTCAAGGAGAGAAAGAAGCACCCTATGGGAAATCCAACAACCATGACAGCACCACGAGAAAGATCACCTCACTGAATGGGGAGATGTTTGACAAAGGCTTTTATAAGGGCAACAAGTGTTGCTTTCAAACACAGATTTCAATTTTGACCTGCTACTGCAGCTGTTAGCAAATTTAATTTAGACAGCCTTCATTTTGAGCAATTATTATGACCATACAAACTTAACAGTTCTATAATAATGAATGGTACTAACCTATTCATTTGCCGAGAGAAAAATTGTAACAAAGTGTCCAAATTGATAGAGAATTATGCTTCAGAAGTATGCTGAAATAAGGGATCAAGCAATTATATAATGATTAATTTACACCACATGAAATAAAACATAACTGTTTCAACAGGCATCATATTTGTGAAAGCTCAGTCCAAGAAAAAAAGGAGGGGGTTCAGATAATGTCAGTTTTGATTTTATCATTTCATCTGGTACAGCATTTTGTAAGCTTTAAAATGACACCTTACTTCTAAAATTTGATCAAAGCAATCAAATATTACAAAAGAAATCTGCTTGAAATTCTTATTATTTTCTTTATTTTTGGCTGCCTATTTTCTCCAGTTTCTTGAAACATGTTCTGTTGCAAAGTGTTCCTTTTCGGGGTTAGCCATCCATCCTGGAGCCATCACATTAAAGCAAGTGAAAAGCAATCATTCACATACTAAAGCTGAATTCCTACTCAAAACTCAGATCTGTTTCCAACAAGAAAAGCGCGCTTTGCTGAAAGTACAAATTACTTTATGTATATAATCACACTATACTAATAGCACTGCACTCTCACTAAAGTTTTGCTTTTTCCACTTCTCAAGAAATATTTTTCGTGAAAAATAAATCCACTGGTTTGGCCTGTGTCACTAGAGGTCTTGATTCTACAGCCCTGACCTGGGACATGCAGCTTTTCCTCCACTATATGAAGTATTGATACTTATGTGTTGTTTATTTTACTCCTTAACCTTTTCCGTGAATGAAGTTTATCAAGCACTTAGAGTACTTAATTAGATAATCATTTAGTTTTGTAGACATAAGATTGAAATGAATTTTGGTAAGCTTACATGGCAGATTTCACTATACTACTACAACTTGTCAAAAGTTACCACAAATCCCAACATTTACAGCCAGAGCTCTTACCTGTGTATCAAGAAGGAAATGTCCTTTAGGCTCTCTCTGTCTCAACTTTTTCTTTAAACTACATGGATCTGGATTTATAGAATAAATAAGACTTAGTTTTCTTTTGAATTTATATCCTAACTTAAATACAACCAGTGCTGCAACTGGGCTGTTGGAAAGAGTGTGGTAGATCGTTTAGAGTTATTTATAGAAAATTCCATCTCTTACCCATACATGCTGTCAGTTAAAACTGATTACAGACACTGAAAGATATATTGCCTTGTGTAAGATTTTTGACAACAGGGAAATCCCAAAGTTTGTTGATAATTCAGTGCACTGACCTAGATAAAAGTTCAATGCTGAATTTGACTGGATTGCTGTCTGGATTGTCATCATGATGTGTTGCCACATTAGGTTGAAGTGGTATAGTATTGTTAGCAAATTAATACATGTAATTATGATTTCATATGAATTCATAGATTGTCAAACCAAGTGTATTTAGGTTCCATCAAAAATGCTAATATTTGGATCAATTTAGGATTTGTTAATTTTCATATCCAGATGAAACACAGTGATATTGTGCAGACTTCAATTTCATTGTACAATATCAACGCTGCACGAAAGAACAAATTTATCATACCACTGAATCAATTTTCATTATCAAACTTTTACCATTTTTGTTTTTCAGCTATTTTGTTTAGCTTAAAATATTTCAAAATAATTTCAATAATTTTTAAACAATTCAAAAAAAAATGACAGAAACAACTGCTTTGTTCACCAATTCACCCAATATAATGATGTGTAAGCCTATGGGCGGCGTGTGTAGTGTCCTTGAGCAAGATACTTACCCTAATGTGCTCCTCTCCACTCAGGTGTCAAATGGGTGCAGGCATTCTTAAATGCTGGGAAGGTAACAGACTCATGGGGAAGGAGGTGGGGCAAACATAACAAATTGTGGAGTCTGGCCGAAATGCTTCGTTAGAGAGATGGGCACTCTAGTAGTAGTAGTAGTAGTAGTAGTAGTAGTAGTAGTAGTAGTAGTAGTTAGCCAAAGTTTTAAATCTGGTTTTATCCCCATCACGGGGGTGGCCAGATTCACCTCACACTTAAGGATTTAATTGAAGCAGATGTAATAACTAACTAATTGGCCGGATGCCCTTCCTGATGCCAATCCACTGTTCTCAGCGGTGGACCTAGCCTTTGGGCTTCCATGCCCAACATACAAGGCAGCATGATGAGCCGGTGCTCTTAAGGTAGATTTTCTTTTTATTTCTACCTGGATAACCATCTACCCTCCTCATCGGCTTTCTTAGTACGAGCTGATGAGGGATGACGGTTTAGCCGCCGCCACCCGGCCCCTGGGACAGGTAGTACTGTTTACCGGGATACTAGTAGCAGGCCTTAAGAAAGAGAAACCTGACCTGACCTGTGAAATACAGGCCGTCCACTTTACCTTATCCCTATAAAATTAAAATGTAGTGTACCGATGCAGGGACCTAATATTATTTGTATCGACGCACTCATGGCTTCTGTGAGATGTTCTAGGATCATTTGCTCCAGAAGCATATTTGACTTATAAACTTTTCGGATGAAGTGTATGCTCAATCAATCAATCAATCAATCAATCAATCAATTTTATTTGTTTCCATCTCATCTCACAAACAATGTTAACAACAATTGAAGATAATATTAGTAAATAAGTACAATTGTCCGT
>JXSR01S007213.1:118645-133280 GCA_000969725.1 Ophiothrix spiculata | reverse complement strand
ACGATGGATATATGAAGTGCAAGGCAGACTTGGATCTGGTAAGATAACATTACACCGCATGTTCTTCTTCCTAATATGATCAATGCATATACCAAAAAGTTTTGAACTTTACACAGAAAGGATGGAGTTATATCAATGATATTTTGACAGAATAGACGATCGTCTTTATATACATTATGGTGTAGAAATGGTCTCATATTAGTAGTTTTACTTTCTTTACAAGTGACGATTGACGTCGTTTATACCTATCTGCTTATGTGATGTATGGAGGAAATTGAGACATGTGGCGTAATCAAGTCCTTGTATTTGAAGAATTACAGGGCCGAGTAATTCTTAATGACACAACCAAAGTTTATTTGTTTGATACCATAGAAAAGGGTAGGGTTTCTTCTTTTCATCGATACCAAAATTATGGAAATTATTCGATGATTGACGTCACAATAACGCAATAAAACACGGCTGACCTGAAAATGTGTTTTTTTTTTGAAGCATAAAAACGGATTTTTTTCTTTCTCCATTGAGAGGATCCCTACAATAAAGGTCTGTGGACAGTCAGTTAAAAGTGGCAGAACTGTGTTACTTTACACAAATAACTACATGTAGTTATTTGTTACTTAAAAGTATCTCGTAATAAAATTATATTCTTGGCAATATTTCTTCTGGGTTTTTGAAACTTTTTGATACCCCTTCGTATTACAGAATAATATAAATCCGGTTCCTCGCATGACATCTCTACACACTGACTGTTTTAGCACATCATATATATTTTCATTCATGTTATCACATTTTCCAGTAATTTAAGTTGAATTCAAACCAACTTCTACTTAATACAAATGAATATGATTTCTTGACTAGAGTTGCAACAAATTATGCCACCTGCTAAACTCGTATATGGCTTTTTGTTAAAACAAGTTGATCCAATTAAATCAAATCCATTTACATTTTACTTTTTTTTCAAACTTGGATAATCTCTTCATGTAGACCGAAATAGATTTAAGCAGCTCATTGAAAATGGAGTTATTTGTTACTTTGTGTAAAATGCTCAAAGAACAGACATGTTTCGCGCTTGAATCCAATATTTCATAACAGCTTAGCACCTTAAGAAAATCCATACATTATTAATTAATCACTGAGGTAAAGGTTCTTTGAACCTGTCACTAAGGTTTTCTGGCACTCGTGTACAAAGGGTGTTTGCTTTTATCAGACTTTAATGAAATATTCATACAATAATAATATACTTTAAATCCCTTGGAAATCTGCCGGAGAGTGAACAGAGTTTGTCATTTTTTGAAGTCGCATCCCATATACTCACAAATTTATATTATGACATCAATAGATTATTATTATTTACTTATTGGAAATGTACCAGGGGATCACGAGTCATGTTATTCGTTATAACATAAAATCACAAGTTCAAATATTCTCTTGAATACAAAATTTTCGGAAATATAGTACTATATAGAACTATAGTTTTCCGAATCAGCTCGATGCCTTTTACCAATTTGGGTGTAGCTTCGCAACCGAACATCCAATAACCAAAAGCAAGGTGTCATTTTAAAGCTTAAAATCTGAGCTTTTAGATGAGACCAAAAAATCAATTTTGATTTTGCCGATCTTAAAGTACCTTTTGATATGACGGGACACAAATCATTAATTTGCGACGAGTGTGATGTGAAAATGAATTGATGTAAGGAGGCAAATTAGAACGTATAAACATTTTGCCTGTGGTGTGCATTATTTATCTCTTTGATAACTATGTGAACTTGTTATTTAAATTAACGTATATGCGCGTGTTGTCATTGTAAGTCGTCGGTCGTTCAATTAAGCTTAAGGGATATTTCACAGACTTCAATTACTTTTTAAAACAAGCTTACGACTGAAACTTGATTCGAAGATTGTTTTTGTTTTTTCTTAAGAGGATCTTAACTATGTCTAGGCAATTAAGTTTTATTTACAGGCATGCAGATTTTAATACATTCTAAGTCTTAAATCAACTCAATCCTCTTTATGATGTTTAAACAAAATGCAAAACAGCAATAAAATACAATGTGAGATTAAGAAAAGCTATTTTTGTACAGAAACAACAATTTTGCAATCAGAGCCACAATTGATATTATGACAATTTCACCATCTAGACAAATTATTATGACGGTATTTAGAATGCCAATGAATGTTCACTTAAAGCAGGGGCTGGCGTAAAACAGGTACAGAAGATTAGGCAGTGTATCTACTAAGATGTGTCTAGACTGAAGCTAATTTGTGATTATGTCAAAGAATCATTCGACAGCCCGAAGAGTTATCAATGCAGTGACATTCTTCAAATCGGTATGATACCATTTCTGTGTATTGCATTCAAAACGATACCTGAACACGAGCACCGCAATAATAAATTGCGTCAATCAGTAGTTCATTTTCTTTTTAAGACTTTTAAGAGTACCACTATTGGTAAAATCTACCTAGTTGAAAAGCATGTCAAGGCATTACTACAACTTATCTAACGCTAATTTGTATGTAGATATATAATTTAGATATCTGAATTCGAACGTAAATAAACAATGGAGATGGAAACTTGACTTAAATCCCCGGGGAGTTACTTACATTGACAAGGTATACATATATGTGCCTGCCTTTTGGGGTGATTTTTCCAGGAATTTAGTATATCAATGGGGTGGTTTTTATCAAGATGAAAGCACCCAATTTTCATAAATTAGGTGCTTTTGGGAAAATTTGCCAAAAAAGCACCCAATTTGAGTAAAATTGGGTGCTTTTCCATTAAAATTGGTATATTGAGTGGGTTTTTAAGCAAAAAATAGGTATAGAGATGGTCACTTTTTCGGAGTCCGGCAGGCACATACCCGTAATATTTTTTGAAGACCCCCCCCCCGGGCTCAAATCATCACAGCGGTTTTCGACCGTGGTAGTGTTAGAAAAATAATAGGTATGTGGAGCTGCTCCATCCAGCTTATCTAGACAGATCCAGCTACTTAACGCTACCACGGTTGACATTGACAGACGAATGAAACACTGTTGAAACAACGTACAGAATTTGAATGTTCGATGCCTTTGTCTTCAAGTCGGTGTACCGATTTATATAAATATAGATATGTGACTGCACTAGTGTATACCTTATTACATGTTAGCATTTTAAGTTTGTTAAACTAAATTTACTGCATGGAATATCATTTATGCATGATGTGAATTTATAGAGTAAACATACATTCGCAATTAGGTGAGCTGTATCGAACCTGTGAGTAGGGCATTTTAAACAAGATATTGAATACACGGAACAAGCTACGGGCATTCATTTCGAAATTCTATGACCATCTTTAAAAACACTTTAAAAAGATGACAATGCCTTTGCTTAGAATTTACTCTTTATAAAATGCAATCTCACGCTCGTTGAGAAGCTATTAATAAATGAGCCCTTGACATATGTAGAATACGTGTATTCGACAAGATTATTTATTGCATACGAAGAAATAGTTAAAATACGATAAACGAAATTGCCAATAAGAATAAATTTAAACGCTAGATAAGTTAAATAACATACTATAACAATAAACAGCAGCAGCAGCAACGACAACAACAATCACCACCACCTGCATCTCCATCACCAGCATCATCACCAGCACCACCATGAAGCATCACCACCACAACCACCAACAGCAACAGGGAGCAGCATCTGTGCCACTTCCGCCACCCACTGCCACCACAGCTATACCACCACTACACACAACCACCAACAGCATCCGGTTGATATGGTATGTCAACAGAATAGATAGGGATAACATGGATGTCTTCAAATTAGACATAGACTGCCCACGAGTCTTTAAAAAATACTGAAAATGACAACAACAACAACAACAACAACAATTGCAATTTAATTCTACAACAGAATATCTTTACGTATTTTAAACATGTTTCATGTTTATTAACACGCTGTTCTTATATCATATATTCATACTTTTCCAAAAAGCTGATAGAACTCTCAACAGAAGCTTCACTAACGATAGTATTGCACAAGGTGCTCATCCAGGAAAAGTAAATTGTTTGATATCCACTTAGTTGATTGTTAAACGTACTATCTGTTTGACATGTTCCACTTATCATCGCTTTAAGCAGTACTTTTATTTAAACTACGGTATATAGTCCTTTCAGAACAGACACTCTTTCAAAACGGAAGCGAAGCTGAAGATGTGTCGTTTGGAATCCCAATGCAGGGTCTTACCATTTTCAACATAATTATACTGGAAAAAAGAGATAAAGTAACCAAACCTCTCAAATTCACCACGCACTTTTACCATTTTAACATCTGTTTTGTAAAAGGGTAATTTATGTACACTTTTAAGCGAAAGATACATGATGTACGTAGGATGGGCTTAAACTGTGCAAGGATTGTAAAGTGACTTTGAAAAATGTTGTTTGAAATGATGTTGGATCCAAGTAATGAATCTGAATGATAAATTTCTATAACTTCACCTGCTTTAGAATTGGTATACAGAATTATGGTTTGCGACTGCACTAGTTTTTTTAACTTTATTATTCACTTACAACATGTATCTTTTTTTATTTATTTATTTATAATTTCATTTATAACATTCGGCTGATAGCCAGGCTAATCCCAATAGTGCATATGCATTAAATTCAAGGGACGCCTCCGTGGTGTGAAAGACAGAATAATGGAAAGAATTTTCGATTTTAGATGCAGGAGGAAACCGAAGCGCTCGGAGAAAACTAAACATGATAAACCAATCTCAATGATTATTCCCCACATAATGTAAATTTATAGAGAAAACGTTACCGGCTGAACTAATTAATTCCAATTCCATTTAAATTAAAAGCTACAAGAACATTGTTAGCCTGTTATCACAGCAATTTAATCACGATTTTGAATGCATGTTTCGAGCTACGGGCAAATCGCTCATTTGATTAACACATTCGAAATTGAATAACCGTCTTAAGAACACACTTTATATGAAAAGAAAAGAGGGCATTTTTTTTCATAATCTCTATAAAATACCACAAAAGGTCTCAACATTGCGACCTCACGCTTACCGACATGCCGCCTATACAAGTTTCTCCTAGCGTTTATGCCAGAGCCATCATGATAATAATGAGTGGCAAAGTCACGACGGCGACAACAATTTTTATATTTGCTAGACCTATCTCACATTGTGACGACAAACGGATAATGACGAGCAACGGAGACCTGCGGATTGCAGTTTTGAATTTTTTGCTAGTCATCGTTTGCTTACGTCAGTTAGGGGGCCTAACTCTAACAAATTTTCTAGCCACCGCAGATTGTCGTTACTATCAGTCGCTTTCAGTTGCAAGTTTTCAAGATTTTGTGATGACATAAAATTAGTTGTGATTTCGTTCAGATTTCGTTGGCCACCGCAACCCTTGATTCTTTGACGATAATGCCGTTTGTAATTGTCTGTAGTCGATTAAAGGTAGTCACGATTTCGTTAGTAGTCGTCAACCGTTGTCAATTCGCACAGATACAGGCTTTAATGCCAGTCACAAAGTCACGTTATTTTGCCGTGACCCGTCGTCAGACTCCCTTCCTTTACATCAGCCAATGTCGCTACAAGCCATCTGACCACGTTGCTTGCAATTGACCTTCGTCGAGAAATCGTCACCATCTCTAAGCCAAAGTCTGATTTTGTTAATAACTATCCGTTCCTGTTCGAAGCATTTCGTCACTTGTCGTCGTGGTGCCGCTGAAAAGCGTCACCATCCGTCAGTGAATCTTGATTACTTTTCTTTTTTCTCGTTGTTTTACATCCATATTAAAGTTTACCACCTTCCGTCGATGACATGTCGTCATAACGTGAGCCTGTTTTTAGAGCTTTCTTTGTTCGTAGGTTAGTTTTCAAGGTCACTTGTATCATTAGAGGAACTCTAATATAAGCGTAAAACCTATCTTGCGAAGCCTTGTAGAAACATTAAACGCGTGTGCACAATTCTGTACCATAGGTCTATTTATCTGCACGAAATGATCTTATTCTAATTGACACTGAATTTTTTTAATCTGATCTCCAGTATAGCTTGCTCCCATCACGCGTTTCGTATTCAAATAAGAAGAACAGAATCATACACAAGATATAACACATGCATTGACAATATTCTGACTAATAACGAAGACCATAACTCAGTTTTCTGTTATATATAATTACTGATATTACTGATCACATGCCAACCGTATTATCTTCCAATATTGATATTAATATGAAAAAGCAAAGTACTAAACATGTCATATAAGAGAAAAAGTTGTGAAGCAAACATAATTAGACTTAAACAAACAAAAGTTATCAAATGTAAATTGGCAGGAGATTTAAGTAATGATGAAGTAAATACGTGTGTAGGATGTACCGAAAGAACATCCATGAGCTTTTGGATATGAAACTCCTGTCATATAACAGCTTAGTGCAACTCATCCATAAATAATCAACTAGGCAAATTGTCTTCAAACCTGTCACCAGAAATCTGATACTCTTGTACAAGGGAGATTTGGCTTTCATCAAACTACAATGAAATATTCATCACAGATACAATACACAATCCCCTAGAAAGCTGACAGTGAGTGCCATTTTATGAAGTCAATCCAAACAGTCTAGAGTGCTATATAAATGTTGTTTCATATTCTGCATTATGTATGACATCAATAGATTCCTATTCATTGACTGGAAATGTTTGTCAATGATTCAAAATGGAATTGTCAAAATGAACTTTAAATAAGTGAATTAACCATGCTATACTTCTTTATGCAAATGTTGTATTCTTCAAATGTCTTGGTAAAGGCCAGATAAGGAACTGACTGTAAACACCAAATAAAAAGTCTGGTAAAACAACATCACATACTCCATGTTGATATGACCTGTAGAGAGTAAAGTCTGATCTTTCAATTATTGATTGTTATTTTGAGCTTTATAAAATAAGCACCTAAGAAGCAAGAAAAAAGTAAGAAAGAGAAGAAGAAGAAGACCTCGTGACAATAAATATCGTATAAAATAAAATCAATAAATACCTCTTTATACTTTATGAGATAAATAATACAGATTCTTATCCATTTCAATCTTAAGAAGCAAAGGCTGTATACCTTACTAGAGACGTGTTTATTGCTTAAAGCATATGTGATTACATCATAGCCATAACTAGATTTTGCACAACATGTCAGTAAACAACCATAAATTTGGTCACGCTTTTGGTATTTCATCAATCAATTATCTGATCACACTACAGCACTATACCCAGGTAACCATTATAAAATACATATGAGACTGTTAAAAGCTGTTGCGTATTTCGGGGAGGTAATAGTGCGGTAAAAGAAAACAAAAAATGGTTTAATGTCAACGTCCCGACTTCATTCGCTCCATGATAAAGTGAGAGACATACTGTTTGGGGTCTATTTTATTGATTGTCTGGCAGTTTAGGCATGTTATTCCAAGGCTATATAAAAGGTTAGATACCGTACTTACTTGCCTTACATTTTGAGCAGCTTGACAAGAAAGAAGCAAATTGAAATAATCCTGCTTGCATTTTATTTTTATGATGGCAAATATGTCTTCGTTAGGTAAAAAAAAAAGAATCCAAAAGCAATGGCAAACTATTGGGGTAAAACATTTATGAATAGTGAGTATAGCTACATGTGTCTTTTAGGAACAGTCCCTAAACAACAGCCAAATAATCTTAAATGATACGATGGATATATGAAGTGCAAGGCAGACTTAGTTCTGGTAAGATAACATTACACCGCATGTTCTTTTTCCTAATATGACCAATGCATATACCAAAATGTTTTGAACTTTACATAGAAAGGATGGAGTAATATCAATGAAATTTTGACAGAATAGACGATCGTCTTTAAATACATTATGGTGAAGAAATGGTATCATATTAGTAGTTTTACTTTCTTTACAAGTGATGATTGATGTCGTCTGTACCTATCATATTAGTAGTTTTACTTTCTTTACAAGTGATGATTGATGTCGTCTGTACCTATCTGCTTATCACATAAGCTGTATGGAGGAAATTGAGAGATGCGGCGTAATGAAGTCCTTCTAAGTTGTATTTGAAGAATTACAGGAGCTTACAGGGCCCAGTAATTCTTAATGACACAACCAAAGTTTGTTTGTTTGATACCATAGTAAAGGGTAGGGTAACCCGGTTTCTCCTTTTCATCGATACCAAAATTATGGAAATTGTTCGATGACGTCACAATTACGTAATAAAACATGGCTGACCTGAAAATGATGATTTTCATTGAAGCATAAAATTGGATTTTTTTCTTTTTTCATTGAGAGGATCCCTACAATAAAGGTCTGAGGACAGCCAGTTAAAAGTGGGAGAAATGTGTTACTCTACACAAATAACAACATGTAGGCAAAGATGCCACAATGTTAAGTATCTCGTAATAAAATTATGTTCTTGGCACTATTTCTTCTGGGTAAAGTTTAAAACTTTTTGATACTCCTTCGTGTTACAGAGTAATGTAAATCCGGTTCCTCGCATGACATAACTCTACACGTTTTCTGTGTTTAGCACATCATGACATGTGTATATATTTTATTTCATGTTATCACATTTTCCAGAAATTCATGTTGAATCTGATTCAAACCAAATTTAACTTTATACAAAGATGATTTCTTGAATAGAGTTGCAAAAATACTCGTGCATGTTTTTTTTTTGTTAAAGTAAGTTGATCAAATTTAAATCAAATCCATATACATGATATAACGATGAAATGTTTTTACATTATTTTTTACAAAGATAATTCCTTCATGTAGGAAAAACAGATTCAGGTAGCTCATCTGAAATAGAGTGATTTGTTACTTTGTGTAAAATGCTCAAACAACTTGGTTATAAAGCCTCTGCTACATTACAGCTTATCATATAAGCTGAATGGAGAAAATTCATACATTATTAATTAATCACTAAGGTAAAGGTTCTTTGAACCTGTCACCAGAAATCTGACACGTACAAAGGGTATTTACTTTTATCAGACTTTAATGAAATATTCATATAATTATGATACACTTTAAATCCCCTAGAAATCTATCAACGAGTGAACAGAGTTTGTCAGTTTATACAATCATATCTCAAAGTTTAATACTCTCCAGTGCTATACATTTTATATAATATTGTGCATTGATGACGACATTAATAGATTATTATTTACTGATTGGAAATTTCACCAGCGGACCACGAGTCATGTTGTTTGTCATTATATTAAATCACATTTTTAGATTTTTAACTCAAATCCCGGACTCAAATATTCTCTTGAATACGACAATTTCAAATCCTCTTAACCCAAATTTCGGAATCTTTTATTGTGGACTAGCGGACTGTCCTTTAAATCAGACATATACATGGGGGAAACGTTTGTTTTATTAAGGGGGAATATGGGGTTGGAATGACTAAAAATACAAATTGCAAATTGAAATGCAAGATAAAACTACCTTTCTTTTGCTTTTTATTTAACAACAATCGGAGCTTCCGTTCAAAAGTTATGATCGAAAACATAACTTCAAGAGCGAAATTTATTGTTTTATTTCTTATGTATTTTATTGTTTTTTCAAGCTGCGATATTTAACTTTTTCGGCTTTAAAATTCTATATCTCAAAAACCAATTTTGCTATTGATCTCTAAGTTTCAAAATTATTAGTGAAAATTCTATCTCTAATTGTTTAATATAAAACATGAGCAAAAAAATGTTTTTAAAATATACAAAAACCTAAAAACAGTGTTTCTAGACTAAATCGCCGATATCTCAAATGTGAATTTTGACGATATGTCATCGCTGTGCGCAAGTTTTCTCAAAAACGATTTGCCCTATAGAGATGGGATAAAAAGCAAATTGAAGTATACTAATTGGGCTATAGAATGAAATACTATGGTGCAATTAGCTCCATGGGAATATGATTTAAGGGGGGTCAGAAGTCAAGAAAAGCAAAAATTATTTATTGTGGTCTTTTTTTGACTACTGAACCCCCTTAAATCATGTTCCTATGGTGTTATTAGCACCAATGTGGTTCATTCTATAGCCCAATTAGTATACTTTTATTTGCTTTTCATCCCATCTCTCTGTATATTTTAGAAACACTTTTTTGCTCATATTCTATATTAAACAACTAGAAATTTAATTTTCACTAATAATTTTGAAACTTAGAGATCAATGGCAAAGTTAGTTTTTGAGATATAGAATTTTAAAACCGAAAAAATTAAATATCGCAGCTTGAAAAAACAATAAAATACTTAAAGAAATAAAACAATAAATTTCGCTCTTGAAGTTACGTTTTCGATCATAACTTTTGAACGGAAGCTCTGATTGTTGTCAAACAAAAAGCAAAAGAAAGGTAATTTTGTACTTAATTTCAAATTGCAATTTGTATTTTTTTTAGTCATTCCAACCCCATATTCCCCCTTAACAGTTTGTCCCTGGGCGGTTTGTATGTGACAACATTTTAAAAGTGATTCTTTCTACAATCAATAGATTTACCTTTATTGTGTACCTAATGACATTTTACATGTTATGTATCATTTCGTTTGAACCATATGGCTTTTGCTTTTGCCTCCTACCTTCCCTGAAATACGCAAAGACTTTTAACATGTATTTCTAAATGGTTACAGGAGTAAAGTTCTGTTGCAGTGACGATATTTACTTGATTGTTGAAAAACAAGTCGTGACCCGGTTCAGGGTGGTTGTTTACTGACATTTTAAACGAAATCTAGTTAAAGGCTATGATGTAATCACATGTACTTTGTGCAATAAACAAATCTCAAATCAGGTACAGCATTTTCTTCACGGGATTGAAATAGGATATTAAGAATCTATATCTGATAAAGTATGAGGGTTCGGTAATAATACACGTACTTATCAATTCACTAAAGTAGCGAGATACCGTGCTCTACAGTTTGACACCTTAAAGTATCTTTATTCATGTTAAATAATAATATTTGACGCAAAGTGATGTTAAACATGTCATTTTCAGCTTCATATATAGAATTGACTTTAAATCTGTCAATGTATCAACAATTAGTAAACTACTCGTCCCGTCAAAGTTGGTGATGCTGTCACCGGGTGCTGCCACTTATAACATGTATCCGACATCGACAAATATATGTAAAAACGTATTCCCAATAAATGTGTAATTGATATTTTGATCCAAAAAGATTTATATAACGTCATTTTGAGCACATTTTATAAATTACCAGAAGTCAAAATACAATTAAATGATGATCTAATATCAAAGTTGTAAACATCGCTATAGTTCAACAATTGGCTCAGCAAATATGTGCCCCGTCATATCTGAAGGTACCTTAAGGGTCCCAACTATTTGATTTCATCTGAAAGTTGAAAGTTTAAGCATTAAAATGACACCTTGCCTTGGTTATTGGATGTTCGGTTGCAAAGTTACATCTAAATTGATAAAAGGGATCGGGCTGAATCGGAAAACTATAGTTCTGAGAAAATCGAGTTTAAAGTTTTTGTACTGAGAAAA
The DNA here is from genome assembly GCA_000969725.1 of Ophiothrix spiculata. Lineage (NCBI taxonomy): Eukaryota > Metazoa > Echinodermata > Ophiuroidea > Amphilepidida > Ophiotrichidae > Ophiothrix > Ophiothrix spiculata. The sequence goes on along the minus strand of JXSR01S007213.1, from coordinate 121,776 downwards.
ACTTGAATGGAGGGAGGATTTTTATATTGGTTTTTAACATATTTTTCTCATGTTTTGGATATTGGAACCTGATTAATATTTTAGAATACACTTCAAAGGTAATATTTCGGATGAAATTAAAAATTCGACCTTGGACGTGATTGTTGACTCTGCTCAGTTTCAATGGCCCGTACATTCTTATAAAGAAAGGATCAAATTGATCCGATAAAGTATCAAATATGAGCTTACCTTTTTCCGGATCAATTTTGATCCAAATTCTCCTCAAATTTGATCGTTTTCGGATCAAACACACTCTTTTGTGGTCCGAAAAGGATCAAATTTGAGGAGAATTTGGATCAAAATTGATCCGGAAAAGGGTAAGCTCATATTTGATACTTTATCGGATCAACTTGATCCTTTCTTTTTAAGAGTGTATCTCGTAATATACTATGGCGACCTTAAGGTACCTTTATAGATATGACGGGCACACATATACGAATACATTATTAGTTTAAAAAAATGTATACAAAACAGCTTGTTATTTACCAAAACAGAAATAGTAATCTTAATATCATTTCTAAAACAAGGCTTTTTAGTGCTGTTAATTGTGCATCATTACAGGTTATATTTTAATATAACCTGTAATGATTTAAAAATGATTACACTTTGATTTTGTAAGTGTTATCGAATGTCATACATGATGTGTGAATGAAATGGATGTTATTTGACTGCTGAAAGTCCCGCTGAAAGTGCATTGTAATGGATATTGAACTTGCCTGCATGCGTAGACAGCCGAGCGAGGCATGATGATGTGATAATGTCATCTATAATGAGATATCATGTTATGCGAAGTAATGTGCCAATACGTGACATGGTGTACATAAGATGATGCTATTTTAACACACTGCATTCATACGGGTGCAAAGTCATCGATTTTCTTAGTTTGTAGATTAGAAAAATCGTGTACACGTCTGTCCCGGGGTGTCTGTTACCTCGGAATAATGTTGAGAATTTCACATTTTAATACAATTCTGTGGCAAAAATCACCTTTATGTTATCCTGAAAATTAGCACTCATTTAGTTTTCGATTCCTCCACCCATACCACGTCCTTCTTGTAACATTTACAAAAATGCATGTTAAAGGTGTAGGTTCATATTTTAGCATGTGTGTAATTTACTTTAAACTGATTGACCTTGACCTCTGAAAAGCATATTGTGAAATTTAACCTCGGCTTGCTTCTTGTTTTCTCTTGAAAGGCAAAAGAAAGTATGCAACCCTGGGGATGAGGTTGTTATGAAAATACAAAAGAAATAGAAAGTAGGTAAACAAAATAATTTTACATATCATGCTATATCTCCGAAACTATGAAGAATTTGGAGGTGAAATTTTGGATTTTGAATCAGAAAAATATGGTCTTTTATATGGCATCAAAAACATACCGATACCACTTCCGGTTGAGCCCTGGGGGTGAGAATGTGATCGGAGCCTACACCTTTAAAAACCATTGCTGTATGAGTCAAAATGAAGTTGACCGAAATTCAAAACTGTATAACCTTGAAAAAACTATACTGTTAACAATTGTTAAGCATCTTGGAAATGTGTAGACTCTTCTGCTTATTTAACAAAAGAGAATAAAGGAAATCGGTTATTCCTAAGAGAAGTTATGCTTGTTTTAGTAAAAAAAAAAGCAATTTTTCAAGCTGTCCACGGAATAAATAAGCAAACCAATTAAAAATGCAAAGTAAACACTTGATTAAATGTCTTGCCCAAGGACATAACCCGTTGGCCGTAGCAGGGCTCGAACTCGCGACCTCATGATTCGGAGTCCTGCACTGTTCCACTAGACCACACGAGCTCCCACATTTGAGAGTGTTCAGGGAATTCTATTAGAATAAAGACTAGACCACACGAGCTCCCACATTTAATTGAGAGTGTTCAGGGAATTCTATTAGAATAAAGAAAATGTTTGGAAATATTACTATATTCATCTTGTGGAAATACATAATAGTTGAAAATTGAACTATAAAGTGGAAAATTGAACTTCGTTAAACACTCGAAAAAATCACCCTATAGTCTAATGAACTGTGATCAGGGATTTTCCTTATTTCCCATCTCTCTGAAACAAGCTTTTATTCCATATTGTACGATATTTGCTCTTTTGAAATTAAGCTGAAATTTTAATTACCTGTTTATGAATACTCTACCCTTCCTATGACTGATATTTATACATTAAATCAAGGAAATTGGTCATTCACAGGAAAAGCTGTCTATGATATGCTGATCTTCAAATGAAAGGAAAACTTAAAAAGAACCATTTAACAAGTAGGATTTTAATGCAGGATTTTCAAATGCAAATATCAATCAATTGTATGCATGAAACTAGTTTAGAACCTGCCTGACACTGAATTTATAATGCTGGTCGTTGGTACTGGAAGTTGTACATCGTATGACACCTTCTGACAAGGCAGTTCGTAGTTGAAACCTAATTGCAAACACATAGGCCTTCAGGCTCAAAGCCATTTTGCAGAGAAACACTAAAGCAAACCAGAATTGTTAAGTGCAAAAGAGGACCATGAAGATCTGAGACTTACAGAAATGACAGAGCTCCAAACTGCATCAATCTTGGCCGAAGGAAGACATGAAGACAGACATAACTTCTCTTAGGAATTAACGATTTCTTTCCTTCTTTTTTTTTAATAAGCAGAAGAGTCTGCACATTTCCAAGATGCTTAACAATTGTTTAAAATATCAGTAGTTCTTTTGTTATACAGAGGCTACATGCCATACTTACTTTGGCATATATTTGTAATGTTATTGAATTTTATATAAAACTACTTTCAAGCAGCTTTGGAAAGAAAAGGCGAACTGAAATATCTTGTGAACCCACGTGATGAGATGCATGTTATTTATTTTTGCATGGTAACAAATATGGCTACTAGTATGTTGTAAAAACTATTTGGAAAAATCCATCATGAATGACATATATGTAGGAACCACAGCCTTCTTTTAGTTTTTTAAGGAACTGACTGATAAAAAGTCTTCTTGATATACGTTCGATGCAAAGTGCATGGCAGACTTGTTTTACCAGATCAAAGTCTACCATGCAAAGTGCATGGCAGACTTGTTTTACCAGATCAAAGTCTACCATGCA
>JXSR01S007213.1:93475-106508 GCA_000969725.1 Ophiothrix spiculata | reverse complement strand
TAGTCAAGCAAGTAAAATGAGACTAGTCCAGCATGCTGGACTAGGCTAAGTTAATCATCCTTGTTAGTCCAGCAATACAGACTAACTTAAAGCTAGTCTAGCTTTGTACCGTCTGGACTAGCTTAAAGTTAGTCACACTGACCAATTTAGGTTTTCAGTGTAGTTCTGAAAAAATTGAGTTTAAAGTTTTTGTACTGAGTAAAACTTGAATGGAGGGAGGATTTTTATATTGGTTTTTAACACATTTTTCTTATGTTTTGGATGTTGGAACCTGATTAATATTTTAGAATACACTTCAATGGTAATATTTCGGATGACATTAGAAATTCGACATTGGAAGTGAATGTTGACTTGCTCAGCTTCAATGGCCCGTATCTCGTAATATACTATGTCGACCTTAAGGTACCTTTAGATATGACGGGGCGCATACGCATACATTATCAGTAGGAAAAATGTATTAATAACAGCTTGTCATTTACCCAAACAGAAATAGTAATCTTTTTATCATTTCTAAAACAAGGCTTCTTAGTGTTGTTACTGTATAAATGATTACCGGGATGATTACACTTTGATTTTGTAAGTGTTATCGAATGTCATACATGATGTGTGAATGAAATGGATGTTATATGACTGCTGAAAGTCCCGCTGAAAGTGCATTGTAATGGATATTGAACTCGCCTGCCTGCGTAGACAGCCGAGCGAGGCACGATAATGTGATAATGTCATCTATAATGAGATATCATGTTATGCGAAGTAATGTGCCAATACGTGACATGGTGTACATAAGATGATGCTATTTTAATACACTGCATTCATACGGGTGCAAAGTCATCGATTTTCTTATTTTGTAGATTAAAAAAAAATCGTGTACACGTCTGTCCCGGGGTGTCTGTTCCCTCGGAATAATGTTGAGGATTTCACATTTTAATACAATTCTGTGGCAAAATCACCCTTATGTTATCCTGAAAATTAGCACTCATTTAGTTTTCGATTCCTCCACCCATATAATACCACGTCCTTCTTGTGACATTTACAAATTGCATGTTAAAAGTCATTGCGTATACAGCGTGAGTCAAAATGAAGTTGACCGAGATTCAAAACTGTATAACAAAAAAATTACTGTTAGCAATCGTTAAGCATCTTGGAAATTTGCAGACTCTTTTGCTAATTAAAAAAAAAGAATAAAGGAAATCGATAATTCCCAAGAGAAGTTATGCTTGCTTTAGTAAAAAAACTTATTTTACAATCTGTCCACGGAATAAATAAGAAAACCAATTAAAAATGCAAAGTAAACACTTGATTAAACAGAGTAATTACCTGTTTATTAATATCCTACCATTCCTTTGACTGATATTTATACATTCAATCAAGGAGATTGGTCATTCATAGAAAAGCTGTCCATGATAATCTGATCTTCAAATGAAAGGAAAACTTAAAAAGAGCCATTTAATAACTAGGATTTTGATGCAGGAATTTCAAATACATGTTCAATATATCAGTCAATTGCATGCATGAAACCAGTTAAGAACCTGCTTGACACTGAATTTTTAAAATTTGGTCGTTGGTACTGGAAGTTGTACATCGTATGACACCTTCTGACAAGGCAGTTCGTATATAGTTGAAACCTAATTGCAAACACACAGGCCTTCAGGTTCAACGCCGTTTTGCAGAGCAACGCTACAGCACACCGTTAGACAGAATTGTTAAGTGCAAAAGAGGACCATGAAGATCTGAGACTTGGATTGTGAACAAACTGCATCAATCTTGGTCGAAGGAAGACACGGTATTACTATTAGTAACAAGTGACTGCACAGCTGAAGTACTTACTTTGCATTTTGTTCGCTCATCAATTCTGTGGACAGCTTGTAAAATGAGGGTTTTTTTACTAAAAACAGGCATAACTTCTCTTAGGAGTTACTAAATTCCTTCCTTTTTAAAAAAATAAGCAGAAGAGTCTGCAAATTTCCAAGGTGCTTCACAATTGTTTAAAATATCAGTAGTTCTTATACAGTTTTGAATCTCGGTCAACTTCATTTTGACTCACGCTGTATTGGGAACGTATATGGCAAAGCATATGGTTCAAACGCAATTGTACATAAAGATATAAAATGTAATTAACTTCATTTGCTACACTAAAAAGTGAAAGACATACTGTTTGGAGTCCATTATATCGATTGTCTGGGATTTCAAGTCATGATTTTTGTTACTGCTGTGCAATATTGCTCCAAGGAATAATAAAAAATCTCGGGCCATAATATAAGAGGCTACATTCCCCGGGTTCATGCCATACTTCTTTTGCCATATATTTTTTAATATTATTGAATTTTTGTATAAAAGTACTTTTGAGCAGGTTTGGAAAGAAAATGCAAACTGAAATATCTTGTGAACCCACGTGACGGGATGCATGTGATTTATTTTTGCATGGTAACAAATATGGCTTTGTTCTAAAAACTATTTGGAAAAATCCATCTTGAATGACATATAATTATGCACTACAGACTTCTTTTAGTTTTTTAAGGAACTGACTGATAAAAAGTCTTCTTGATATGTTCGATGCAAAGTGCATGGCAGACTTGGATCTGGTAAAACAACATTACCTATACTGTTTGTGGATATGACATGTAGAGAGTAAAGTCTTACCTGTCAATTGATTGTTATTTTGAGCTTTATAAAATAAGTACCGAAGAAAAAAGAACAAATAAGAAAGAGAAAAAGAAGAAGAAGAAGTAAAAGACCTAGTGGCAGTAAATATCGTGACAAATAACAATCACTTGCCATTACCTCTTACTTTATGAGATAAATAATACAGATTTAATCTCACGAAGCAAAGGCTGTACCTTATTAGATTGAGATTTGTTTATTACTCAAAGCATACGTGATTACATCATAGCCTATAACTAGATTTTGCTCAAATGTCAGTAAACAGCCATAAATTGGGTCACGCCTTTGGTTTTTCATCAATCAATTATCTGATCACACTGCAGCACTATACCCAGGTAACCATTATAAAATACATGTTAAACTGTTAAAAGTTGTTGCGCTGATTTCGGGGAGGTTAGTGCGGTAAAAGAAAAAACACACATATGGTTTAATGTCAACGTCCCGACTTCATTCGCTCCATGATAAAATGAGAGACATACGGTCTATTGTATTGATTGTCTGGCAATTTTGGCATTTTATTATGTTAGCTTATGTTGCTGTTGTTGGAAAATATCGCTCCAAGGCTATATAAGAGGTAAGATACTATACTTACGTTTTGAATGTCATCGAATTGTCGTAAATATCTACTTTCTAGCAGCTTGAAAAGAGAGAAGCAAATTGAAATAATCCTGCTTGCATTTCATTTTTTATGATGGCAATTATGTCTTCGTTAGTTTAAAGAAAAAACATCCGAAAGCAATGGCAAACTATTGGGGTAAATCATTTATAAATAGTGAGTATAGCTACATGTATCTTTTAATGGATAAGGTAAATAATCTTAAATAATACTATGGATACTGTATATGAAGTGCAAGGCAGACATAATTTACACCGCATGTTCTTATACCAAAAAGTGTTGAACTTAAGGCTACAGTCCCTAAAAACGTCTCGCTCGGCTGAATGTCATGTTTACTACAAGTGTTTACCTACTTACACTTATCAGAATATCCCAATTTTTGGCGTACATATTGAATAGAGTCTCTAGTTTATACATGAAAATTTACTAGTGATATTACGTCCAATATCAAGGTCAAAATGATGCCTGCAGACTTTTTCGAAAAAGTTGACGCTTTTTCGCCGAAACCTCATAATTTCATGATGTTCGATCGATTCGACTGGTTTCAAATTTTGACAGATTGTAGGCTTGATACTTCTTACTGAATTACAAACAATATTTTATAAATATGCTTAATTGATTTTAAATGATAATGTAACAAACCCGCGTTGTTTTGCCCGAAAATCCGGACGTGAATTACGACTCTGAGCTTGCCCTGTTTGCGCTGTAAATTGCCTGTTTTAAGTATCTACATTATCTACATTTTGTCTGATATACGCATTCGCATAATTTACTTACAAATTGAGCATTCCAATGAGGCAAAAATTGTTTTAGATTTTAGTTCACAATTTCAACGCTGCCTTGATAGCACAGCGGTAGATACCTCGCTTCGTAATGCATGACTAACCCCTGCCATAATCCATGGTTCGATTCCCCGCAAAGGCAGTGGAAACTATTTATCTTTTCATGATTGAAAAATAGTTAGGATTCTCATTTTCCTGGGCAGATGGATTCCTCGTACCCTTAATACAGAAAGGATGGAGTTATATCAATGAAATTTTGACAGAATAGACGCTCGTCTTTATATACATTATGGTGTAGAAATGGTCTCATATTAGTAGTTTTGCTTTCTTTACAAGTGACGATTGATGTCGTCTATACCTAAACCTATACTATCTGCTTATCACATAAGCTGTATGGAGGAAATTGAGACATGCGGCGTAATCAAGTCCTTGTATTTGAAGAATTACAGGGCCCAGTGTAATGACACAACCAAAGTTTATTTATTTGATACCATAGTAAAGGGTAGAGTTTCTTCTTTTCATCGATACCAAAATTATAGAAAATGTTCGATAATTGACGTCACAATAACGTAATAAAACATGGCTGCCCTGAAAATGTTGATTTTCATTGATGCATTAAAACGGATTTTTTCCTTTTTTCCTTGAGAGGATCCCTACAATAAAGGTCTGTGGACAGTCATTTAAGGTGTTTGGTCCATGAGAGATCCGCCCGAAGAATTTTTAGTAAAAATCGGCATGAATGATATTTTATCGATGTAGAGCCGATTTTTAAAATAAAAATTGGGGGTCACCCGACTCGTTTTTGCACGAGAGTCGGTTTAAAAGCAGCATTTTTGGAGGTTTTTGGGGAAAATTAGTACAGGGGTCTATGGGAAATGTGGCGAAACTGAAATAATTTAGTGTTGATTCAAAAAATCTGCCCGAGCATTTTTGTTAATTTTTTCACACAAATTGCGCACAAGTATGTTCTTACAAATAAAAAAATAAAAATTGGGGGTCACCTACTTTGTTTGTGAGAAAAATAATAACTACTCAGAGTATATGCGCATGCGTATTGCGGCACTTACCTACTCGGAAACTAGCGCGTACTGGTACGCGTGGATGGCGCGTGGACCAAACACCTTAAAGTGGGAGAAATGTGTAAATAACTACATGTAGGCAAAGACGCCACCATATTAAGTATCTCGTACGTTCTTGACACTATTTCTTCTGGGTAAAGTTTAAAAAATGTTGATAACCCTTCGTATTTAGAGAATAAAAGATAAGATTTATTGTTTTGCCTGTCATCTATCGTATCATAATGGATGGGCGTACATTATTTTGAGTAATGGGTCCCCCACTCATTCTTAGTCACAAATTTGAGTCATTTATAAACCAAAAACGATGTAAATTATTGTCAAAAACTATAAACATTATCATTGAAAAAACGTACACCCCATCTCAAACATTAAATATTCCAAACTCAGTAAAGATGTTCGCGCCGGATGTGTGCGTATACCTACATCGCGCCGTGATTTTGAACGCGCGGCTCCAATGCGTTTCACGCTGACCGCACTGTCATCTATGTCTTATCGGAGTCAGTGACTAAGAATTATAGATTAATAACTGCGTATTACTTGACGCGAGTGAAATTGTACACCAATAATGCTTCGCGTGCTGAAGTCGGAGTTGTCCGCACTCACGAGGCGCAGCCGAGTGAGTTGGACAACTCCGACTTCAGCACAAGGTGCATTATTTGTATACAATTTCACTCGCGCCAAGTAAAGAGCAGTTATTAATCTAATACACGACAATAATTGTAAAGAAACTATTATTGTTGGATATAACTCGTGAACGCGTGTTTATTGAAAGTACGCAGTGATCCCTGTCGCGAGCGTATATTTTCAAGGCTGTTTAGTTCGCGTGTAAGCACAAAGCTCTGAGAACGCGTTCACGAATTAAATCCAACAACTATAAACGGCATTATTTTTCAAAGATGTGTTTGCTATTTCAATAAAACATAGACAATACAACCATCCATCGTCCTATGTTAATCATTGTAATTTAGATTTACCTTTCTTTTAAAATGGCACTTGCCATACAAGCGAGCATCTTATGCGTACGCGTACAAGGAATTGTACAACGCACTACGCGATACACATCGTGCAACTATTGAGATTAATGAATGCGTATAAGTTACCAACTGCCCAATTTATAGATTTACAATTTCAACGTGTACTTAACGCAGAGTGTATGAATACAGTATAATGTTAATCCGGTTCCTCGCACGACATCTCTACACATTGGCTGTTTTAGCACATCATGACATGTGTATATATTTTCATTCATGTTATCACCTTTTCCAGTAATTTAAGTTGAATTCAAACCTATTTAAGACAAATGTAGATGATTTCCTGACTAGAGTTGCGTATATGGCTTTTGGTTAAAACAAGTTGATCAAATTAAATCAAATCCATAAAACGATGCGATGGAATGTTTTTTATATTTTTTCAAACTAGATAATCCCTTCATATACTAAAACAGATTCAAGCAGCTCATCTAAAATGGAGTGATTTGTTACTTTGTGTAAAATATTCAAAGAACAACCATATTTCGCAATTGGTTTTGAATTCTCTATACTACATAACAGCTTAGCACCTTAAGAAAATCCATACATTATTAATTAATCACTGAGGTAACAATTCTTTGAACCTGTCACCAAGATTATCTGACACTCGTGTACAAAGGGTGTTTACTTTTTTCAGACTTTAATGAAATATTCATACAATAATAATATACTTTAAGGGTAACGAAAATCCATACATTATTAATTAATCACTAAGGTAAAGGTTCTTTGAACCTGTCACCAAGATTATCTGACACTCGTGTACAAAGGCTGTTTACTTTTATCAGACTTTAATGAAATATTCATACAATAATAATATACTTTAAATCCCTTGGAAATCTGCTGGAGAGTGAACAGAGTTTGTCATTTTTTGAAGTCGCATCCCATACACTCACAAATTTTGTATAATATTGTGCATTGATTATGACATTAATAGATTATTATTTACTGATTGGAAATGTACCAGGGGATAACAAGTCATGTTGTTCGTTATTATAAAAAATCACAAGTTCAAATATCCTCTTGAATACAAAAGTTTCAAATCCTCTAAAGGCAAATTTCGGAATCTTTCATTGTGGACTTGCGGAATGTCCTTTTAAATCAGGCATACATGGGGGAAACCGTTTGATTTCGTAAGTTTGTTCTTGAAGGTTTGTACCGTAAACCGGGGTGACTTTGAACGCTTTTTCAGTTTTCGCAATTTTTTTTGTTTTCAACATAGAAAAATTCCTGATATTTTGCTTTCAAAATACCTCCTGGGGCATGGTCTTTCTCATGTTACATTTTTGTAGAATTAGCTGTTATGTTAAATATACATTTTTAATTTTTTAAGTACTGTTCAAAGTCGGGGTGACTTTGAACGGGTCACATTATTCCTGCAACAATGTGAGATAAATGCATTCCTTAGAACTAGAAAATATCTTTTTCCCACAGAAATATATTATTGTTTTGATCACAAAAATACAAAAATGGATGATAATGCAAACACAGCGCCTCAGACTTGAAAATCTGTAAGCAACAATCAAGGGTACTGGTTACCCTGCTTAATGCATGTATTTATATGGGAGATATAAATCTCCGGGATCGTTTTTCCCCAATATAAAGAATAAGAAAGAAATTTACAAAATTATTTTCATTCATTATTGTAAACTATTATATTCCTGATCCAACCATATTAATTTTTATTTCATTGGATCAGTGTTACCATGGTAACCGTTGAGATTTTTTCCACCTATAAAAATTGCTATAAATTTGGCAACACCTTTCTAAGGCTATAACAAACAACTGGCAACACCTACGATAGTGTCTCTAAGATGTAACATTGCTTATAGTATCCCCTTTTCAATCATTAATTAAAACAAATTATATCATCAAGGATAAATGAGATAATGGCTGATTAATCTGACCAACTCAAAGTGTTCAAAGTCACCCCGGCGTTCAAAGTCAGCCCGGTTTACGGTATATCTGACAACATTTATCAAAAATTACTCTTTCTTTGGTTCACAAATATCCGATAAGACAACATTATCAATTGACAGATTGACTCATGTTTAAAAATCAGTTATTCTGTGCATACAACTGTGATTTTGCGTTTATCAAATCATTAATCACTGTTAATTTGCGACGAGGGTGATGTGAAAATGAATTGATGCAAAGAGTCAAATTAGAACGTATAAACATTTTGCCTGTGGTGTGCATTATTTATCTGTTTGATAACCATGTGAACTTAGTATTTAAATTAACGTATACAAAATGCGCTTGTTGTCATTGTAAGTCGTTCAATTAAGCCTAAGGGATATTTCACAGACTTCAATTACTTTTCAAAACAAGCTTACGACTGAAACTTGATTCGAAGATTGTTTTTGTTTTTCTTAAGAGGATCTTAATTATATCAACGCAATCTGTAAGCAACAATCAAGGGTACTGGTTACCCTGCTTAATGCATGTATTTATATGGGAGATATAGGCGTTCAAAGTCACCCCGGGATCGTTTTTTCCCAATATAGAGAATATATTTTCATTCATTATTGTAAACTATTATATTCCTGATCCAACCGTATTAATTTTTATTTCATTGGATCAGTGTTACCATGGTAACCGTTGAGATTTTTTCCACCTATAAAAATTGCTATAAATTTGGCAACACCTTTCTAAGACTATAACAAACAACTGGCAACACCTACGATAGTGTCTCTAAGATGTAACATTGCTTATAGTATCCCCTTTTCAATCATTAATTAAAACAAATTATATCATCAAGGATAAATGAGATAATGGCTGATTAATCTGACCAACTCAAAGTGTTCAAAGTCACCCCGGCGTTCAAAGTCAGCCCGGTTTACGGTATATCTGACAACATTTATCAAAAATGACTCTTTCTTTGATTCACAAATATCCGATAAGACAACATTATCAATTGATAGATTGACTCATGTTTAAAAATCAGTTATTCTGTGCATACAACTGTGATTTCGTGTTTTCTATATTTTGTATACTATGTAATTTTGTTGTATATACTTTTTATCTGGCATTTCCGAATAATAAACAAATAAACAAACAACAAACAAACAGTAGAACAGAATCATACACAAGATATAATACATGCATTGACAATATTCTGACTAATAACGAAGACCATAACCCAGTCTTCTATTATAATTACTGATATTACTGATCACATGCCAACCGTATTATCTTCCAATATTGATACTAATATAAAAAAGCAAAGCACTAAGCATTTCAAACATGTCATATAAAAGAGAAAACTTTGTGAAGCTAACATAAATAGACTTACACAATCAAAGGTTATTAAATGTAAATTGGCAGGAGATTTAAGTAATGATGATGTAAATACATGTGTAAGATGTTCTGAAAGAATATCCATGCGCTCTTGGATATGAAACTCCTGTCACATAACAACTTGGTGCCTAAAGAAAACTCATTCATTTAAAGGGACTGGTCTAGATTCTTACCACTAATTTATTACCCACATATTTTTTTACATGATTCAATAGAATATGTTTATAGTAATATAACCTACCAGTAGGTTTCCATGATTTTGAGGAATATTGGAGAAAATTGTAATTCTTTACCAACTTTAATTTTTTACGCCGGCGCAAAATATGTTGTGAAAATAGTGTTTCTAGTTTCAAATTAAAACAAAAACTTATTTCTAAACCTGTGATGTGTAAACAAATTATTTTTTGACGAAATTGTTTCTCTTTTAATATGTATTAAATTATCTCCAGGAGCTTTGTTTGACTCTTATCTGGTAAATCCATCTGAGGTACACAATTAGGACTTAAAAAACACTGGATAGTCACACTACCATCACAGAATTATATATTGTAAATTGATTCTCTCTCAATTTGATCCATTTTCTGTGTAATGTTTTGTACTTTTTTGGATTTACTACACTTTTGAGCTCTATTTAGAGCATTTCACTAAGTTTTTCGTTCTAAGTGGAATCTAGGCTAGTCCCTTTAATCAACTAGGCAACTTGTCTTTAAACCTGTCATCAGAAATCTGATACTTTTGTACAAGGGAGATTTGGCTTTCATCAAACTACAATGAAATATTCATCACAGATATAATACACAAGCCCCTGGAAAGCTGTCAGTGAGCGCCATTTTATAAAGTCAATCCAAACAGTCTAGAGTGCTATATAAATGTTGTTTCATTTGCTGCATTATGTATGACATCAATATATTCCTATTCATTGACTGGAAATGTTTGTCAATGATTCAAAATTCAAAACAGGATTGTCAAAATGAACTCTATATCAGTGAATTAACCATGCTATACTTCTTCATGCAAATGGTGTATTCTTCAAATGTCTTGGTAAAGGCCAGATAATTCGTTTCAAAGGGGGTGTGTGTTTTCAAAATACGGAACTTTTTGAATGAAATAAATGTACTACAGCCGTCTTTTAATTTTTAAGGAACTGACTGTAAACACCAGATAAAAAGTCTGGTAAAACAACATCACATACTGTATGTTGATATGACCTGTAGAGAGTAAACTCTTATTTTTCAATTGATTGTTATTTTGAGCTTTATAAAATAAGCATCGAAGAAGCAAGAAAAAAAATAGGAATGAGAAGATGAAGACCTAATGACAATAAAAATCGTATAAAATAAAATCAATAAATACCTCTTACTTTATGAGATAAATGATACAGATTTGTATTCATTTTAATCTCACGAAGCAAAGGCTGTATACCCTATTAGAGGTTTGTTTATTGCTCAAAGCATACTAGTATGTGATTACATCATAGCCTGTAACTAGATTTTGCTCAAATGTCAGTAAACAGCCATAAATTGGGTCACGCTTTTGGTTTTTCATCAATCAATTATCTGATCAAACTGCAGCACTATACCCATATGTAACCATTATAAAATACATGTGAAACTGTTAAAAGTGGTTGCGTATTTCGGAGAGGATAATGTGGTTAAAGAAAAAAAGAATAATATGATTTAATGTCAACGTCCCGACTTCATTCGCTCCATGATAAAGTGAGAGACATACTGTTTGGGGTCTATTATATTGATTGTCTGGCATTTTAGGCATATGAGTGGTGCTCTGGCAAAATGAGCGGAAAGTCGCGATTTTCAAAATTGAGTTTATGGCATATTTTAATTCTTTATAATCTCAGCTTTCGAATAATATATAATATGTCATACTTTCTTTCTACAGTTTTCATTTAGTGATAGAAATACAAGGCAGTCCACTCAAAATCTGGCAGTAAAAAACTGTTGCAAATCGATTTTAAAGTTACTGTTTACTATAGTGTATAATAGCAAAACGGGATCAATTACCTTTGAATAATTACACTTCCCGGCGTTATTGACCTTCAAAACGCGAAATATAGGTTAACACTAATGCATTTATTTGTTTTATGTCAAAAAAAGTAATTTGATCTTTTCATTTTTTTTTACTTTAGCAGCCATTTATTCAAAATCTTCAATCGCGACTTTCCGCTCATTATGCCAGAGCACCACACATATTATTATGTTGTTGTCGTTTGAAAATATCGTTCCAAGGCTATATGAGGTTAGATACAGTACTTACTTGCCTTAATTTTTGAATGTCATCGAATTGTTGTAAATATCTACTTTCCAGCAGCTTGAAAAGAAAGAAGCAAATTAAAAAAAAATTCATGATGGCAAATATGTCTTCGTTAGTTAAGAAAAAGAATACGAAAGCAATGGCAAACTATTGGGGTAAATCATTTATGAATAATGAGTATAGCTACATGTATCTTTTGATGGATAAGGAACAGTCCTTTTAAAAACAACTGCCAAATAACCTTAAATGATACGATGGATATATTAAGTGCAAGGCAGACTTGGATCTGGTAAGATAACATTACACCGCATGTTCTTCTTCCTAATATGACCAATGTATAGGCCTATACCAAAAAGTTTTGAACTTTACACAGAAATGATGGAGTTATATCAATGAAATTTTGACAGAATAGACGATCTTCTTTATACATACACTATGGTGTAGAAATGGTCTCATATTAATAGTTTTACTTTCATTACCAGTGACGATTGATGTCGTTTATACCTCTGCTTATCACATAAGCTGTATCGAGGAAATTGAGACATGCGGCGTAATGAAGTCCTTGTATTTGAAGGATTACATGGTCCAGTAATTCTTAATGACACAACCAAAGTTTATTTGTTTGATACCATAGTAAAGGGTACGGTTTCTTCTTTTCATCGAAACCAAAATTATGGAAATGATGATGATTGACGTCACAATTACGTAATAAAACATGGCTGACCTGAAAATCGTATTACAGAATAATGTAAACCCGGTTCCTCGGATGACATAACTCTACACATTGACTGTTTTAGCACATCATGACATGTGTATATATTTTCATATCACCTTTTCCAGTAATTTAAGTTGAATTCAAACCAACTTCTACTTAATACAAATTAAGATGATTTCTTGAATAGAGTTGCAACAAATATTATGCCACCCGATATACTCGTATAAAACTATTGATCAAATTAAATCAAATCCATAAAACGATGGAATGTTTTTACATTTTTTCAAACTTAGATAATCCCGTCATGTAGACCAAAACAGATTCAAGCAGCTCATCTAAAATGGAGTGATTTGTTACTTTGTGTAAAATACTCAAAGAACAACCATATTTCGCAATTGGTTTTGAATCCTCTACTACATAACAGCTTAGCACCTTCAGAAAATCCATACATTATTAATTAATCACTGAGGTAAAGGTTCTTTGAACCTGTCACCAGGATTATCTGACACTCGTGTACAAAGGCTGTTTACTTTTATCAGACTTTAATGAAATATTCATACAATAATAATATACTTTAAATCCCTTGG
>JXSR01S007213.1:49088-60007 GCA_000969725.1 Ophiothrix spiculata | reverse complement strand
ACCTAAAATCGGCGCCTGGTTTCGAGCCGCAGCGATCTTGACGCTACCGCACCAGCGATTTCTCGTTATTGGGGCTTGGACTCACAAAAGAGACAGGAATAGCAATCAACTAAATCATCTTGTGCTTAAAAGATACAAACAACGCACAAAACGCACAAATAGCAATCATCTATGTACGAGCCGACAACTACACCCTTTTGCCGCGGCGGTCCACATATGTACAATATACTCTAATAATAAATCTACCAGCGAGAGAATATAAGAGCGATGTTATTGTTGGTTTTGGCTATAAAATTGAAATACTGACGTCATAGTGGTCCTAAAACGTACAAAGAATGTGTAAGAGGCGACATTCAAGCCTTCCAAGTATTTTACTGTAAGAAACTTTATTGCTAGTGCGAAGTGTTTTCCTTTTGCTGAAATTACATATTTTCAGAAGTGATAACGCACTTAACGTCATATTCGGTGACCCGCTTACGCTCTTATTGAGTTGTTTAAACTTTAGCAAGTAAACTTTTTCAAAACGGATTTTTTTTTTCTAGTGTGCTTTTCAGAGTAAAGCTTTATGGTTTTAGACACTCGAGTAGTCTATAAACTTGATAAGAAGATATCCTTCACAGTTGAAGATTTCATCTACTTGTAGAAGTAGATAAAGGCCTTATAAATCACACACGAAAGGTAAATACAAAATGGCTCTGGACATAGATAGGCTTTAATAATCATCGTTCTGAACTTTAAATCGGAGCATGAAACATGTTTAGTGATTTTTACATACTCGTTACTTAAAAATAAAACCTTCGCAATTTGTCAAAATCATGTTGCGATTCTTACACAGAATCGCCTCATATTGCGCACATCATATACCTTTGCCAAAAGTGTACATAAAAGAAAAAATGATAACATTATTAAATAGCGGAATTTTTTCCCAACACATTTTTACCTGGGGAATTTAAAACGACTGTTTAATTCCCCCAGCAAAAACTGAGTGGCCCATTTTTGGAATTTCTAGTTACGGGTCTACTGAAAGGACTTTATTTTAAATAAAAGTACTGCTGATAGCGGTGATAAGTGGATCATGTCAAACAGATAGTGCCTTTAACAATCGTCTAAGTAGATATAAAGCAATTTGCTTTTCCTATGTGACTTACTTGTGAAATCAATTACCTTCGCAGACAGGCATAAGTTGCGAGTTTTATTTGCTTTCACAAAAAACGGAAATAGAATGATGTCAACAAACACAAAATATGCCTGGGAGAAGTACGTGAAGATATCAACTTCACGTTACTTGTTAATTCTTGCTGTAATAGGATTTTTGTTATTGTTGTAAGTATTCTTGTTGTTGTTGTTGATGATGATGATGTTAAAGTTGTTGTAATTGTTGTTGTTTTTGTTGTTGTTGATTAAAGTACACTTTTTTTCGAGTTTTCAGCATCTCATTTGCAAATTTCATTTATGTTTAGTGCAGTATTTTAGTATTCAATTATCTTGTCGAAATACTAGTATTCATCAGGTATAGTCCGATCCTATGGGACCTTGATTTTTTCCATGTTACTATCCACAATATAAATCAACTATCACATCATACCACTTGCTAGAAAGCCCGAGTACTACATAGCAGACTGATCGCCCCTCCCGAAAAAAAGTAGTAAAGTGGCTTTCAGATCACTTGACTTGGTAGTTTTATTCCTCATGTTGGTTTGTGTCACCCAAAAAAACAAGGGTTCTATTAATCGAATTAATCAGGTATGGGTACTCTGTGTCAAAGATTCAATATATTTGTGTCTTGCCAAATATAAGGCAAAGTCGAAGAGGTGACTATAAATTTGCTGCATTACGATATATATTATATATAAAGTTTGCAGTGTTGCTGCTAAGGTCATGGCGCAGGAAAAGTAAGAAAATAGGCGCAAATGATATTTGAAAATGTAAGGAAGACTTTTAAGTCTTTCTTACATTTTCAAATATTATTTGCATTATATTGAATAAGCAAGAAAATTATATTTCCTAAAAGAAAGATGATTTTCTTGCTTATTTAGTCAATTTTCAGCCTCAGCTAGTTATTCAGATGTTTAATTAATTTAAGCATCTAATGCTTACTCAACAATTGACATTATGCATCGATTGATGTTTAAGATTATTGTAAAAAATACACATGAAGTAGTTGTAATTGACCAAAATTTGAGGTATACATAGTGCAGTGGGCGTATACGTGTCAACCGGTACACTGACCAATATTGCCGCCATTTTACAGCCAACAGATAGACAATTGCCACTCTTTTCCACTCGGTCAACTGTGGCACCGTATAGGTGTTTTTTATTAGCGTGACTGGCGCGTGTGAAAATTACTTGCTGATTATATCCCTTGCAACCTGAAGAAAATGTTGAACATAAACCAGACTTCTTCAGTGTATGAGACATTATCTTTTTTCACTCGCAGCACACTATCAATAACTTTATAAAATAACTATATCAGTATGCTAAAAATAGCAGAGAGGAAAGACACTCTTTAAAATGTCAACGCATCCAATACGAACTCTTACCCCGGGACTCTTATCAAAGAATAAGAGCAATAGCTAACGCTGATATATTAAAGCATGGTAAATGCAATATCATAACCTCCACACAATTAAGATATCATCACTTACAGCGGGTGTAAGACCTGAGTAAACTGTGAGAAGACTGAACCCTCGAATGAAAGAATATCCGGAGCGGTATGCCAGCTATGCTATATCTTAATGTGACGAAGATACGGGGCAGGTGGATTTCTTGTTGACGTTTGTATTTGATGTCGTCTCCATCACACGTCTTAAAGTGTGAAGGTGAAGATATCAAGATAATAGAATATATTAAAGCATGGTAAATACAATATCATAACCTCCACACAATTAAGATATCATAACTTACAGCGGGTGTAAGACCTGAATAAACTGTGAGAAGACTGAGCCCTCGAATGAAAGAATATCCGGAGCGGTATGCCAGCTATGCTATATCTTAATGTAACAAAGATACGAGGCAGGTGGATTTCTTGTTGACGTTTGTATTTGATGTCGTCTCCATCACCCGTCTAAAAGTGTGAAGGTGAAGATATCAAGATAATAGAATATGTTATTATTAGACAAATATACGAGGGTGCATGCAAGTTTGACAAATCAGCAAACACTTTATCAGGGGTCTGTTTGTTTAGAAAAACTTGATGAAGTTTGGAAATTTTTAGAGGAATATAAAATCTTCCCCTATAGTGTGTTTATTCGAACTGGAAATTATCACATGAACATTTAGAACAGAAATCGTTGACACAACAAGGCTTCGTAAAACTGCACTATTGTATATCCCAAATTAATAACACCAAATCCGGTTATAAAAAGCGTCTTACAGTTCTTACGGAGCTATACGGTGCAAGTGACTTGAAAATCACATGATGAGCCTATTATTATTGTAAGAATGACTGGAATGTCACTTTCAAGTCAACTCAACATCAAATTAACCTCAGATGAAGGCTGATCCCTTAAAAAATCCCAAGACACAGCAATAAATAATTCTGTGTTCGTTTAAGTTCATCCTCATTTCATGAAAAACAAAACAAAACAAAAACCTGGAGTAACGTGTCTATCTGAAATGTACTATTTAGCAAGTTTTATGACAGACACAGTATTCATTTTAAATTAAGCTTATTTCACAATATTTAGCAGCAGGTACACAAAAATAACATTGTTATTATCATTTTGAACCTACAAATTTAATAAACAAACAAGACGGTCCTAAATGCAGACATATGGCCGTGATGAAACAGTCTGCAATTTAGGGAGTACCCGTGAGAGCAAAGAGGATTCTATCTCCATAATCTATTTTACTGCCTCACTATCAACCAAGTGACACGTCTGATAACAGCAATATAGCCTTTATAGATATAAATTGATCTACACAGTATTATGTTGTGAAATCAATTACGCTAGATGGACAGACATCAATCACGTCAGTTTGCTTTCAACGGTTTACGGAAATTACAAGTTATAGTTAACAGTGTTCTGAAGGAAAATATCGATGAGGAATATTGCTATGATATGGTCAGGCATTTAATGCTTTTACAGTATGTTACGAACATCCATTGCTTTAAATGTCTCCGAGGAATGGTTATTTCAAAGAAATCATAACTAGTTTAGATACAATGTAATGCTGCTTTCATACTAATGTCGCTTTGCAGCTTTGTCGCTGCGTGACGAATATTTTTTTCAAAAACTTGCCGCTTCCGGTTGTCGTAGCGGCAAAGCTACATGTCGCTGAGGTAATCGATATCGGCAAAATTTTGTCGCACGACAAGAATTTTGAGTTGAAATGAATTCAACTTTGGGAGCGACATGAAGCGGCAAAGCAGCAAAGCGACAAAACTGCAAAGCTACAAAAGTGTGAAAGGAAGCAAGCGACATAGCTGCAAAGCTACAAAGCTGCAAAGCGACAATAAGTATGAAAGCAGCATCAGACGAAAGATATGTTTTCTAATCACACAAGTCTCAGAAGTAGCTTCACATGACACATTTTACAAAACTGACGTACCTTGCATTAAAGCATGATTTGTGAATTGATGCCACGTATAGATTGACTTTATTTCTAAATGTGTTTAAAGTTTGTGTCACAATGTGTTAAATATCTAGAACACAAGTGTTTTGTTTGCAAACGTAGAACACTTAGTGTGCAGAGTATGCGAAATTCTTGCCAAATTACTTATCCTTTTAAAGTTTAGGTCCCTATGAGCTCTCTTTAAACTTTTTTTTAAAAGAAAATTTAAATTCATTTGAATTATAAGTGCAAGGATAATCGCGAAGTCTTAGAGAAGGTATTTAATAATCATGCTAATTTCAAGTATAAATACATGTATAAAGAAGTACGGTAAAAATATTCCCGTGGGATTTTGTTTTTGAATTCAAAGGGACAATTTGGAGAGAATCTCTTTTTAGAACATAGTGTGTGCACTCAGAACACTTACACCCTTCGTATTTAACCCTCAAAGAGCCGGGCTTTTTCGACCCATCTCACAGCCGGGGGGGGGCGGATTCCGCCCCCCCTTCCGATCTCGGAAACCGATTGACGAAACATCAAGTGTAGGGTACTGGTGGATAGCTATGACCCTCACGAGTCCATTGGTACCAAAAAAATTGAAATCGGACCTTGTATGACGTCACAGTGACGTCATAAGTGACGTCGCGTCAAAAACGCGAAAATCACCAAAAATCGCCAAAATCGTCGTTTTTCGGAATTTTTTCGAACAAAAGTTGCAATTTTTATCAATAATGTGTGGCAAAGTATACTTAGGCATGTTCTTACTCTAAATAAATCAAATAAATACAATAAAACATAGTGGAAGTGTATCCTAACAAGGACTAAAGAACAAAAACCACGATTTGTATGTAATTTGCATTGAAAATCAGTTTTTGGTCAGTTTTTCGGTTGACCCAGCTTGCCATTACGGAACGCAACTTCCTAACCCTAGGTCCGATTTTCACATGGTCTTAAAATAAGCGCAAGGCTTTAAGGAAAAAAGTCAAGAAGTTTCAGCGCGAAAAAATAACAACCGGCGGAGGTATAAAAAAAAATCCGGAGGGGGGGGCGGATTCCGCCCCCCCCCCGGCTCTTTTAGGGTTAAGGGCAACTGAATTTGTCCAAGTCACTTAGTAATCCTCGCACAGAATAAGCTTTTAATCTTTTTAAAACGGTAGACATAATGCTGATAACGATTTCATATTTTCTTTCCACGAAAAAGATATGCATATGAAGCGACAAATCTCTTTAATCAAGCTTCTCTTCAATTATTCTGCTTTCAAGAATATTCTATTCTGTAAGGACTATAAGGCCAAAAAAGTTTGTTTCTGATAACATGCTTGAAATGTACAATGCGATATACGCTTATTCATTTTATGTTTTTTACTTTTCGAAAATGCATTGCGATATGCCATTTTTTTTTTTTTTTTTTACAAACAATGTTAACTTGATCACCTGATATTCAGACTGTAAAGCCCCGAACATCAACACGCATGCATGCATATTAATTTGACCCAAATTTTATCTAGAGAACATATATATTTGTACCTGTTCGACCGTTGTGTGACTGTTTCGAGCCAGTATCTTATAAGTAAGCTTTTTTTTACAGAATTGTTTTATTTATCAAAAATAAAGATTATTTGATACGAAATGTTAAAAAAAATAAAGCGGGAAATATGTAACTTAATAGAAACGCACGCGAGTTACTAGAAACGGGCCTAATAGGTCTTTTTTATATGAAACAACTGCTGATACCGATGATAAGTAAAACACGTTAAACAGATACTAGTCCGTTTAAAAATCAACAAAGTAGATCACAAATTTTAAGTGAAAAAATGCAGCCTAAATGCATAAGAGCAATTATTCTAAACACCAATGTAAAACCGATATCATAACCTTCACACCTTCAATTGAAATATCGTTGTAAAGCTTGTGTATCCAATATGATAAAACTTTTGAGCCAGATGGGATCCTCGGATGAAAGAATCTGCAGAGAGGTATGCCAGTAATGCTGTATCTCATTATGTAACGAAGATTGAGGCAGGTGGATATTTTGTTGACGTTTATATTTGATGTCGTCTCCATCACACGTCTCCAACAGATACAAGTGTTAAGGTAAAGATATGGTGATGATTATAATGTATAATGTTTAGACAAATATGCCGGGTGCGGTTTAAGGGTACACAGAACAAATACGTGAGTCATTTGACTTATTTGAGGCATAATGTATCAATACACGGAAAAAATGCTTCAAAAACTGTGAAAAGTTAGTCATTTTGTCCGTGTACTGACTCACTATGACTTAAGTGAGTCAAATGACTCAATTTGTTTCTTCTGTGATATATCGACACACAGAATTAACAATTTTGTTTGTTGATTATGTTTTGTTTATAGAAACTTTAAAGAGACATAGTATGTTCGATAAATATATTCGATGGGAAACCATTACATGTATAATATTATTTGGAACAGGAACGATTGGAACAATGGCTTCAAAACACATTTTGTAAAATCTTGCTAATGCAATAAGAGTACTCTTAATAACATGAAATATGGTTACACATAACATTTAAACATTTTGGTACCGTATGCACAACTTAACATTTAACAAAAGCCTGGACCATATAGACCCTAGTTCTTCTGAGTTCGGAGTTGGTGGATACATCTATACACTTTTTCTCCATGCGCATGAAAAATTTTCAAGGCACATCACTAAATGACTCCATGTACCTTTCTTTGTTCATCCTTTTAAACGTTTATAGACATTTGGTACCTATCATCTTCCCATCATCGTCTTTGTTCTAAAGCCAAGTCTCTTGGCATGACACTGTGTTAATTGCAAGATACGTACAGTTTAAGGACGTGTCTTTTGAAATCATCGTTGAGACCTGTCTGGATGAAAAATGCATCTTCCTCCGGGGTTTAGACTATGAGTGAAATGCTTGAATATACTCCCTTGTTTGTTTGTTAGTCTGATTATACATGTTATACAGTTTGCTTTATTGTCAAGAATGTCTTACATATTACACCACCGTTTCAATAGACATGAAATGCTATTAAAATATGTCGAATATTCTTA
This sequence comes from Ophiothrix spiculata, assembly GCA_000969725.1. Lineage (NCBI taxonomy): Eukaryota > Metazoa > Echinodermata > Ophiuroidea > Amphilepidida > Ophiotrichidae > Ophiothrix > Ophiothrix spiculata. Next base: position 52,395 of record JXSR01S007213.1, on the reverse strand, counting down.
AACATGTAACCGGAACCTTAGGCGAACCCAACTTGGTAATTATGTATAAACCTACATATTGAATGCAAAAAAATCGTCGATTTCATTCATTTAAAAATAATACCACAGATTATTATAGCATCAGCAATTTCCAAAACATTGCTATTACATTCTTCGCTATTCCAATAAACTCAGTATCCTGTCGTGTGCTAAATATGCCAAAGGGATAGACACTTTATAATATGAAATGATAACACAATTATACGACTCGTACGTTAACCAGCGACTATTGAGAAATGGTAATCAAATGAGCTATGAAGTATATAGGGAGAAAGTGTCAGGGGCTTGGCTACACCGCGACCTTTGTATTGCTAAACCAAGTCTTACGTTATTTTTCAATGGACTCGATCAAGTCCTTTGAATTATCGTATGCTAATGAGTATGGTGTCATGAGAACGAAAATTTCATGATCTTGATTGACATGTGTGTACAAAGTTTATAGCTTAAAGGATGCGAACGTGGTAGGCCAATGAAAGTGGGTATGTCGAATCTCCTTGGCACAATGAGCTGACCGGTGTCTTGTTACAAAATGTACCTAGTCAGGTTTACCCTTTGGTCTATTGAGTTCACAAAAAATATCTCATGAAAGCTTAATAAATCAGGAACAAAATGGTAAATGTACCAAAAAATCGGCCGGTTAGTTTTGATACAGCGATCTTGGTAAGTTATCATCCTATACCCAAAACACGGGAAGATATCTCGGGGTCATGCATCAATTACGAGCGTTGTGTGCATTGTATAGGAAATGTTGCTGATAACTGCAATATGTATTACAGAATGCGTGAATGTCTTCATGTTATTAACACGCTGTATATTCTACTTTACCAAAAAGATGATAGAACTCCCAACAGAAGCTTCACTACCGATAGCATTGCATAAGGTGCTCATCCAGGAAAAGTAAATTGTTTGATATCCACTTAGTCGATTGTTAAACGTACTATCTGTTTGACATGTTCCACTTATCACCGCTTTAAGCAGTACTTTTATTTAAACTACGGTATATAGTCCTTTCAGAACAGACACACTCTCAAAGCGGAAGCGAAGCTGAAGATGTGTCGTTTGGAATCCCAATGCAAGGTCTTACAATTTTCAACATAATTATACTGGAAAAAAGAGAATAAGTAACCAAACCTCTCAAATTCACCAGGCACTTTTATTACCATTTTAACATCTGTTTTGTAAAAGGGTAATTTGCTACCCACAGCAGACTGTCGTTACTATCAGTCTCTTTCAGTTGCAAGTTTTCAAGATTTTGTGATGATCTAAAATTAGTTGTGATTTCGTTCAGATTTTGTTGGCCACAGCAACCCTTTATTCTTTGACGATAATGCCGTTTGTAGTTAGAGGTAGTCACAATTTGGTTGGTAGTCGTCAACCGTTGACAACCTGCATCACACTGTTGACAACCTGCATCACATGTTCTTTTTTCATATGTATATTTCTTGTATTTCATGTTTTCTACATTGTGTATACTATGTAATTTTGTTGTACTTTTTATCTGGCATTTCCGAATAATTAACAAAAAAACAACAAGCAAACAGTAGAACAGAATCATGCACAAGATATAGATATATGCATTGGCAATATTCTGACGAATAATGAAGACCATAACCCAGTCTTCTATTATAATTACTGATCTTACTGATCACTTGCCAACCGTATTATCTTCCAATATTGATACTAATATAACATGTCATATATATAAGAGAAGACTTTGCGAAGCTAACATAAATAGGCTTAAACAAACAAACGTTATCAAATGTAAATTGGCAAGAGATTTAAGTGATGATGTAAATACATGTGTTAGATGTTCCGAAAAAAGAACATCCAAACGCTCTTGGATATGAAACTCCTGTCACATAACAGCTTAGTTTCTAAAGAAAACTCATCCATTAATAATCAACTAGGCAACGTGTCTTCAAATATGTCACCATAAATCTGATACTCTTGTACAAGGGAGATTTTCTTTCATCAAACAACAATAAAATATTCATCACAGATACAATACACAATCCCCTAGAAAGCTGTCGGTGAGTGCCATTTTATGAAGTCAATCCAAACAGTCTAGAGTGCTATATAAATGTTGTTTCATATTCTGCATTATGTATGACATGAAGAGATTTCTATTCATTGACTGGAAATGTTTGTCAGACACTTTCGATCCCAATTAAAAATAAAACTAAGTCAAAATTATGTTTAATCGCACGTTTTTTTTTTAGCTTTCCACGTCTCCTCTTGTTCTGCGGTCCTATGTATGTTTGATCGTGGGTGGAACTTTGTTTTTAGGGGTAGGCAAATTACAGGCCTTATTGGCCCTCCTGTCTTCTCTTCCATATAACTTTTGTTTTGTTTGTGATTTTTATGTTAAGTTTTTGTGGAAATAAAGATTGAAGAAGAAGATTGTCATTGATTCAAAATGGGATTGTAAAAATGAACTTTAAATCATTGAATTAACCATGCTATACTTCTTCATGCAAAAGATGTATTCTTCAACTGTCTTGGTAAGGTCATATGTTTTTGCGGATTTTCAATAGGATTGTCGATTGTCAAAATACGAACCTTTTTAAATAAAAAATTTCGTTTTTATGTACTAAACGAATTTAAGTGGTTTTCCAAAAGAGAAAAGCTATAACAAATACAAAACAAAAAGTTTTCAGTAGCTTTACAAGCCTTTTTATTTTTATCAAAAAAAACCCGACCTTTCAACAGGTATTTGCCATATGGGTGCTTTGGGATTCTTTTTGTGGACCTTTTGGGGATTTTGTTTTGGAGGGAGGGGGTGTGACACACCTGGCGCACCCCCTGCTTAGTGATCTATTTACTAGGCGAAATTTGTTCTTAACATGCTCAACAAAATCAAATATTGTACACTCGTGAATATTGAATCCCATAGGATTGTCGATTGATTCCAATCATCAGAGGCAAACAACACGCCTTCACTTTGGCATATGTGGATCGTCATATCGAAAGGTACATGTACCTTAATACCGACATGGTACATTACGAGAAACGGGCCATTGAAGCTAAGCATAGTCAAAAATCACGTCCAAGGTCGAATTTCTAATTTCATCAAAAATGTCATCATTGAAGTGTATTCTATCATATTAATCAGGTTCCAACATCCGAAACATAAGAAAAATGTATTAAAAACCAAGCTAACAATCCTCCCTCCATTCAAGATTTACTAAGTACAAAAACTTTAAACTCGATTTTCTCAGAACTATAGTTTTCCGAATCAGCCCGATGCCTTTTACAAATTTGGGTGTAA
>JXSR01S007212.1:13837-24457 GCA_000969725.1 Ophiothrix spiculata | reverse complement strand
TATTGCTTTAAGTTGAATCCATGGAACATGTCACAAGTTCTTGGTTCATGTCACTATTCCCTTGTGACACAGAACATGTCACAAAGGATCAGTCTATGGATACAGGGCCTTATAGTATTGCTTTAAAGTTAAAGTTCTGATTATTGAAGTTGATACATTCTAGTAATCTAAGTAGATAAACTAAACTTTGAACGTCAGGAAGAAAATAGCTCTGGTACTAGTCATAATTGCATCACTCCACATTGGATGTCAAGAAGGATGCCCCAAGGAAGCATTTTAGATACAGGATGCAAAATGGAGGGAATGGGATTCAACAAGGATACTACATTGAATATAGTCATGAGGAGTGCAGAGGTGTAAGGATGCAAAGAGGAAGCTATAGAGGCTACATAGGTGATGTGTAAGGATGTAATGGGATCACATAGGTTGCAGAAAACTTGGACTTGGCTCACTGTGAACCAAAGCATCACTTTTTGGGAGGTATTGGACAGGCAGGATACGAAATAGCCTACGATCTTTGCCTAAATAGTTGGGATACTTAACATCTCTGTTCCCTATGTGATGTTGTTAAGAGATATATCTTTAAGAACTTGGTATGTGCATGAGTTCTTCACAGTATTGCATAGTGGAAGGTCCTGGAACAAGGATGGCTTGAGGGAGAGGAACTAATAACCCTATACAGACTTTGGACTCATGCTCTATTCAATACATTACTTCAGAATTGTCATTAAAGTGTCCCTAGTATTTAAGTTTGATTGTACATTATAGTTGTCATTTACTCCTTGCAAATTCAATTGGTCTCTCTTGATATTGAGTGAAAGCATGTTGTCTACTAGCTGGAAGCATTAAAGTCCTGCTTCAAACTCTGTTATATGTATACGCTACAAGTGCTTTTGATTTCAGAGCTCATCCTATCGGTACTGAGATTGTAGTATTTACCCTTGTTGCAACCTCCCATATCCTGGGTGGGGCAGACAATGAAGGAATTATTATCAAGTGACAGTTTTAAATGCAGGAAGATGACCGGAGCTCCGGGAGAACCTTCAGAAGTATGGACTGAAAATCAAACCGAATCGAACCAAGGACTCATTGGTGTAAAGCGAGGGAAGTACCATTGGGCTAACCTACTTCCCCAAAGTTCTACATCAAAATTGAGTAAACCAATCAGAATTTCAATTGTATGATGAATAAAAATATCCAAAAACCTGTCACAAACTAAAATAATGACACTGGCAAAAATGACGTCACAAATTTACAGGGGTGTCAAGTTTACAAACACGTAATCTTTGTTAGACAATGATTCCATTTGCACACAAAAATGCCGAGTCATAATATGAAGAGGAGGGTCCAGAAATAGGTCACCTTGATCTGAGGTTACGATTTCCTCCAATAGGTCACCTATGACGGACCGCAAGGGTCAGACATGACAACATGAGTGTTTACAGTGTCATCCCAAGGTGTGATCAATGAAGAAATATTACCAGGCATTACCGTCATAATGAATCCTCTAAGAACTGGGGATTAAGGGATAAGACATGTTAGGTATAGAAGACACCGCAGACAAAGCTGGCACAGTCACGTTGACACCTGCAATTTTTCTCATATTTATATGAAGTGTTTTCTTTCAGCAAGATTTTGTATTTTTTATTGTATCAATATTCACTTGCATTCAGATATTTATTCAGTTTGAACCAGTAACTATTGGTTAATAACCCTAACAGCCCTTAGTAAAGTTCTATCTGATAAAATCAAGAAAATAGTCCAAGTCTGATAACTTCATAGATGGGAGATATATGTAATATGTAAGCACCAAATCCCCGCCAGGCAGTGAGTGCCTGCCCCATGGTTTGGTATTATTCGAAAGTGGGATGTGAAAGGTCTCGGGTTCAAATCCCACTGTTGAATGCTGCAAAATAGTCATTTTATATAAAGTTCACTTCAGCAAAACATCAAAATTTAACAAACTGCAAACAATCACAAGAAGAATGTGGAGTAAATTGTACAAGAAATCTTCTTGATAACAAGTTAACTGACTTTATCATGCTACAATCTTTACAAAATAGAAAACCCTGGTCATTTGGTTGTAGTTATATCATCTGTTGAATAACTTCAGAATTATTTCTGTTGTTGGGTTTGATAATCCAGGGCGTATGAAGAGACACCCACTGTTGGGGAAAGCTGCAATATATATCGCTAATGAAATAGAGTGATAAATGTCAAGTTATTTCGAGAAACTGCAGAGTCAGGTGTGGACAGGATGCATGAAATACTTCATCTACATGACCCTTGAGATGGCCTGTGTCCTAGCTAATCTTCATACACTTAATTTGACCTTGCAAGTCTTTGAAACTTGAAATATTGTATATAATTTGTGTCTTTTTGACAGACAAGCCACCATTTTGGTGATATCAAAATCAAATACCTTTCACTACACATTAAAGTGAAAATGGATATCTGGATATACACCCCTTACGAAGTGCTAAAATTTTCCAGAATAACTTTCCTTTGCTTTAGATAATAAGTTCAGCAATGCATGAGGTATTGCAGAAGATTCTCTGATTGAGAACAGGTTTGAATGATATCTTGGATGCATTAGCTGTATGCTTATATAAAGCAAAAATAACGTCCTTTTTAAAAAAACTGTCTTGGCACATTTGTTTTAAAGGTTTTGAAAAAGATTTTAAAGTTGACTATTCATGTACCTATGGTTAGATCATATTGAGCAACAATTGCATCGATCTAATTGATTTAACAGGCAGAGGCAGTATGACCAAACATAGTTGCTTATCCAATCTGGAAACTCAGGCTGAATGTCCAAACACATTCACTCACTCCAGAGACATTCTCCGGGGACATTCACTTTGTGCCACAGAAATATTCCCTGATCTATTTCTAACGAATATTACCAATATAGTATGTTTAATACTAAAGCTACGATCACATATAAGCTCACATAGAAGTATACACATTGTTATACAGTACACATTATTCACTATACGGTCCTGGGGAGGCACCCATGTTTTAAGTGATAAGGATAATTCCTGTAAATTTCAAATATGAGTGCCTCCCACGAGAGCATATAGTGAATACCATATACTTCTACATGACAGCAGCCTAAGGGACTTAATGTGTTCTTTCTTTGAGAGAGTGGGAGGGAATGTCTATGAGCGAGCTCATGTCCTGGCAAATGTGTTTGGACACAAGGTCTGAGCTGGTACGCCAGTGTCAGTCAGACACATACATAAAACATGCCTCATATCAGGATATGTGATGAGTGTCAAAATCACAGCTAGATGACAGTTGATTGGCAGGAGGGATTAAAACAGACTAGCCAATAGGACAGGTGTATGTCATAGCTGACATTTAATGACCAATATTATGACTGAACTAGGGACACAGGAATTGCCATTGGAGCTGGATGCAGAGGTGTTCTGTTTAGCAGTAAAGACATCCTCCATGCCAGGTCTCATCCTCTTGTCCCAGGTCTGATTGGCTTGCAGACTTGAGACTTTTAGCTTTAGGTGAGGGAATGTGGTTTTGTCCAATCTTGATTAGTGATGCTATTTTTCCCAAATTATGAGCCAGTTATCCCTTTTTTCATTAATTACTGGCATGAATAGAGCATTATTTTAATGCATCATTTTGATTTTTCTTCTCCCAATGGTCCTGTGGTCAAACGGTTAACAGAACAGGAAACAGAGGTTCCAGGTTCAAGCCCTGGTCGCAGCACGTCTCCTTGTTTCCTTGGGCGAGAAACTTTACTCTAATTGCCCTGTGGTTAGGAAGTCACTATAAAATGTTGGTCCTCTTTAAGAATTTTCCTGGTGAGGTAATACTCCTACAATGGACTAAACAGTTGTCCTCATTGATGCTCAACTAGTTAGATGACCTAGACTCAGTCCTGTTCATGAATCATAATTATAAAGTGCTTGTCTAATTAATTTGCAAATTGGAAACAAATGGCCTGTAAATAATCATGTGATTTTGGGCAAAAATGAACTTGATTACCATTGTCATATTTAATCTCTTCATTCATCATGAGAACATCATTCTGTCTCATTCACTGATCATTGTTGTCGTCATCCGACTGCGAATTGAAGGTGGTTTCAGGCTTACCTTTCAAATCAAGCAAAATTGTAGGTGGCAAGGGACCACGACTTTAAAAGGACATGATCCGATTGCCTCAAACTTTTTGAGATTTTGGTACCAAAATATTGCTCATATTTCTTCATAATCCATGTGAAATTTCACGGCTGAGTTATATTCCATTTTGGCGATATATATGAAAATGTGTCTATATGGTAACCATAATTAATTCTAACATGTAGGAGAGTCTGAAATACAAAAATGCCCATAAAAGCAAAACCGTTTGACCAATTCAGCTGAAATTTTAATGTTAGACCTCTCGAGTGGTAATCTTTCGTATGACCTTGAAAACTTAATTTTGAAAAATTGGACCAAGCTCCTTTAATACGTGCCTTTACCACATAATTGAAAGCGTTGCTGTATGTCAGAATGCATTATAGAATGTTGTAAACACATAATGGGACAATCTACACGCGAGTGCAGATCCAGATGCATACCTATCTCTGAGATCCAGAACTGCATCTCCATAGGGCGTTTACATGTACGCAGAGTGCTGTACAGTAGATATGCATCCGACACCCATGTAGCCACATACAGTCATCTGCAAAGTGGCTGATAGTAGGGATGTCAATTAGTGTAGAAAAATCCGTGCTGGATTGAAATTTATGTTCAAGTACCTTAACTTTAGACTCCCCAATGACGGGTTAAATCATGTTCAAAATAATTAAAAATGTACTTATTGAAAAAAAATGGAGCTTTTTTAATATTGAGGGGGCTCTTTTTAGTTTTCATCAAAAAACAAGTATATTACAGTTGATTGAATGTTCGTATGTTTTCATAAATGGGCAGCTCCGTGTGAAAATGGACCAGAGGTCGCCGTGCAAACTCAAAATTAAGCCCTGTTCTGCGGTATAGAGCGTTGTACAAAAATGCATTTCGCGATGTGATTCACTCACTTTTAGGCAAAAAGTAAACAACTGTTTTAAAGGAGATAGATCTATTGTTCCATTTATGAAGGACACATTTTGGAAACCACCTCTTTTACTCCACAGCAGTCGATCGAAACTCAATACCACCGCCCCGATTGGATATCTCCCAATACTTTTGCAATCCTTGGCTGACACAGGGCATCTTCGAAAAAGTGTCTTACATCATTACAACCAGTAGATATTCGTGATCAAAATGGTATATTTTTTGACTTTCAACAGCGAATGAATCACTTCGCGAAATCGCGAAATGTCATCCAAACCCCACGCTACACCACACTCTCCGACGTGCTTTATAAATCCCCGCCAGCAATCCTTGGGGCTGTATACCCGGAAGCTACTGGCACAAAACTGGCTGGACATTGCAACACACGGCGAAGTTTTCTTTCGTCTTTTGGATGGTATAACTCCAAATAATTGTGAATTTTGTTCAATATCATATTGTTACTCACATGCACCACTCTTTCATGTCATTAATCCAGTAAAAATCATTCCAATATTGTAGATATAAGTACTTTTAAAGGTTATCGGAGTAAGTATAATTAATGTAGTTTCCATTTTTTCCCGTACATTACTGGCTTAACGTCGTGGCTGTGATGAGTTTGTTTATTCACCCTACTCCCGTTGTATATCTAAAACAGCTTGTCAAACTTGGTCCATTTGTTGAAATTGAACAAATGACCTCAAATTTGGGCGGATATTTTCAATACAAAGTGAGACATGGGATTTTTTGGACGCTTAGGTACAGTCAGGCACATGTAGAAGAAATATATTTAAAACAAAATCATTTTCTTAGTTGGTTTGTCATTTTTACACGCCCGAGAATTCCTTATATTGACATTTTCTCTAATTTACCCCTATTTTTAACTCAAAGAGCGTCAAAATTTTCGGACAAAATCTTTAATATCTTCTTAACCGCTTGACCAACAAATGTGATCTTGGTGTCATTTTACTTTGGAAACAGAGTGCAATTCGAATGTGTCATGAAAACAAATTGAATAGAAACTTTAATTTTCTCTTTGATATCCCTACTTATAGAGATGTGCATTCATTTGAATTTGCACTCCTGTCCAGATTGCCCAAGTATGGCTAAATGTCATGTGTTCAGGTTTAACTAAAAAGAGAATACATTCCAGACCACCTTATAATATTATGATCATTTTCTTTCCAATAATTATGGTTCAACATTACCGTTCTCAAAAAAGAATTCTCTGAATTGTTATTGATTCCAAAAATTAATTCAGTAACAATAACCATCACTCCAACTAATTTAATTATTACCAAGCACAAATTAGATCATTATACATAGAAATATGAGTTTCGTCAAAACGATTAGTTTCCTTTTGATATTATCAACACATTTAGGAATATAACCCAAACTTGAAAGTGATACACATATTTCAACTATAACATGATTTATGTGATGATTAATTCTGTGAATAGCAAACAGAGCTATTTTACCCTCACTAAAAATAAGTTATTTTAATTTTTTCCGTTTTTACCGTCACTCTCCTACATATGACCCCGGGGGGTACTCCACTTTGGTCTGGACGGGGTGTGCGGCTCGGACCGTGGAACCCTAACCCATCTTTAAGGGTAATTTTTGAGAAAAAGAGCACCCATGTTTAGGGATTTTGCTCCAAAAATAGGCTGATTTTTCAAAATTTTCTGGGCTCGCAATGTCGAGCACAGATAATGTTCATTTTTTTGGACCATTTTAGCGGTTTTTCTTGAAAATGTGACCCATGTTTAGGGATTTCGGTGCTAAAAATGGGACCCATGTTTAGGGATTTTTTGTGAAAAACTAATCCATTCCAGCGGCACATTCCCGTATACCTTATATATGTGAGTTCCCCCCCCCCCAGGCATATGACTGTCCAGCTCAAATCAGTCGTAAAGTTGGCGCCTGTTCAAATACACTTTTTACATCCATGTCATGAGCCTTAATCGATATCCACAAGTCAAGTTATGGTCCGTCAAAGTTTGTCATCGAGTAAATGATGAAAAACTCAGATAAACGCATTCAAAACGCATTAAGCTATGTACTTTTCTGTTGATGGTTCTACTAAGATGTTGATTTCTCATACTTAAGTTCAGTTTTTTTGAAATAAAGCTGTGCATGTTTTTAGAAGAATGCATAAACATAGTGGCACGTATTCCAGAAAGATGTTTAGCTAAACCATGGTTTAACTGAACATCTACTGTCCAGAAATGATACGCACCGTTGCAGCTTTCAAGCAGAACAGTTCAATGAGCCATGCTGTTGACGCGAATTAAAACTGTTGTTTAGCTAAACACCTTTCTGGAATACGGGCCAGTGGATCTATAAAAAATAATTAGTTTCACCAAATTATGACCTTTTTTTATTATTATTATTATTTATCATCTTTATACAGGGTGGTCCGTATCAGCAAAAAGCTGTTCTCACTCAGGGCCCTGTTTACAAGTATAATCGTCATAAAATAATACAATATAAAAATTTTAACCATTAACATGAGAATACAAAAATATCAAAAACAGCTTCACCATTTAAAAGCACATGTATAAAAGTATATCAAAATAAAAATTATATATAAATGGACCAACTATAAAACATTTAAACTTATCAGTGAGATATACAACATTAATACTTATCATAAAACAGAAAATGATTCAATATTAAGTCATGTTCATTGAAAGACATTTTAAAAACATAGATCAAATTTGCTTATATACAGTGATCATATGCCGGGTGAAAATATATATATCATTTGAAATTAATTAAAAGTACGCAAATATATCTAGTTCCCTGAACATGACAGAATATCGCATTTTGCACCACGAACATAATAAGAAATGAAATATCACACCATAAAACATTTACTGAGAAAATTGCACAATGATTATATTTATATAAAGCCATGTTCATTTGAAAAATTGATAAAAGCACAGATCAAATTTATGTATTTACAGTGATCATGTGCATAAAACATATTTCATGTCTGAAAATAAAAGTACGCAAATATATAATATACTGAACAGGCTAAAACATATTAATCTGACAACATATAACAAAATAAAACAATAAAAATTGTTCAATCGATTAAAAATGTGATACACCTCTTTCATTCTGATGAATATTGCACAGCCAAGTTTCATTGCCAATAGCATGCTTTATACATGTATTTAAAGGATTGCACATCATATGAATTTCTAATAGCTTCGTCAATATTATTCCATACTTTGACACCTTTATAACTGAAACTATGTTTAAAACTTTCAAGATCATTGCCATTGATCCGTGGTGGAAGTGATAATAGACCTGCAATAGCCTGCCTTGTATTTCGCTCGTGGCTGTCACGCACAAAAATAAATTTGTTCTGTAAATAGGATGGTGCAAGGCCATTTAAACATTTAAAAACCATTAAAGCAATAAAATAATTATTTCGATCAGAAAGGGTTTGCCACTTCAGCTCATTAAACATTTGTTGAGACGGAGTCATTGAATTTACACCTAATATAACTCTAGCACATCTTTTTTGCAAAACATCAAGTTTATGTATATCCTCATGAAATCAATCGACCAAACCATGTTAAATTACAATAATCAAAATGTGGCTGAATTAATGCTTTATAAACAGTGTTGAGGATGTTAGGATCAATAAAAACTTTCAGACGACGTAGCAATGCAAGTTTAGCAAAAACTTTTCTCATAACATCGCCAACCTGGTTATGCCACTTCATTTCATTATCAATAACAACACCTAAACATTTAATATGATCTACATTCTCAAGTGAGTTGTCTTCAACAGTAACACGAAAATCATCTATATTTACATTATTCAGTTTTGCACGAGTACCAACTAACATGATTTTGGTTTTGTCAGTGTTTAAAAATAAATTGTTATCTTTCAACCATTTACAAAGCGAAACAAATTCAGAATTTAATTTACTAGAGATATCAGTTACATTGCTGCTACTTACACATAGAGTAGTGTCATCAGCATACATAAACAATTTACCATATTTTATTGCACTGCTTAAACTATTAATAAAAATAATGAACAATAGTGGACCAAGAATACTTCCTTGAGGAACTCCTGTATTAACAGCCATTTTGTCAGACAAACAATTATTAAAAGATACTCTTTGAACTCTTCCAGTCAAGTAAGATCTGAACCATTTCAAACTGATGTCATTTGCTCCAATATCATGTAATTTCTTTAAAAGTATTGAGTGGTTTACCGTATCGAATGCCTTACAGAGGTCAATAAAGGCAACCCCAGTCATTTTCCCTTCATTTGTATTGCATAATAAATGGTCAGTCATATCAGAAAGACAAGTTTCAGTAGAATGGTGTGGGCGAAATCCAGATTGATGTTGATCTAAAATGTTATTTACAGTTAAAAAAGAATACACATGATTTTGAACTGCCCTTTCTAGAATCTTACTTATACATGCTAAAATAGAAATTGGCCTGTAGTTGTTAACATAATTCATATTGCCACCTTTATGAAGGGGTACAACTTTGGCAACCTTCCAATTTTCAGGAAAAACACCAGTTTGAAGTGACATATTCATAATATAAGTTACACTATTTACACTAGCCGGTCTTGCTGTTTTTAAAATTCTGACGCTCAATTCATCAAGACTAGTAGCTTTGCCAGTACTCATTTTTAAAATTTCTTCGTTTACAAACTCACATGAAACCCGAGGAAGGCTCATTTCATCATATTCATTTACATTATCATTAACATTATCAGAAAATATATCATACAAATTAACAAAATCATTGCCAGCATTGTTGTTACTACTATCAATAAGATTACGTACAACATTAACAAAGTGGTTATTGAAAGCATTAGAAATACCATTGTCTGTAGCGAAAGTTTTACCACCTGTTTCAATAAAAGATGGTTTCACACAAGACTTTTTAGGAAGAACGGTTTTAAGGGTTTTCAATAATTTACCTGAGTCACCCGTACAATTATCAACAGTTGTTCTGAAATAATTTTCTTTTGCTTTACGAACGATAGACGTCACCTTGTTGCGATACATCTTAAATGCGTCCCAATCAGATATATTATTTGTACGAATAGCTTTGCGATGTAAATAGTCTCGTTTTGACATATGTTTAAAAATATTATTGTTGAGCCAAGGTGATGGAACAGCTCTAATATGCTTATTTTTCTTAGGGATATGTTTGTTAACAGCATTCATAAACATAGATTGCCATACTTGCAAAGCATCATTTACATTATCATATAATCTGATATCATCCCAAGGAACAATGTTTAGATCGTCAAGAAAAGCATTTTCATCAAAATTTTTAAAAGACCGATAATCAATCATGTTATGAACACCTTTTAATGGCTTGCAGTTTTTAATTGCATATATGTGTACCGTCGCGGCAAAAGGGACCAGTTGTCGGCAACTTCCATTTTGCACTAGAGGCCGGTAAAGTTGAAATATACCAAAATGTGACGGGAAAGTCAATATAGAGATTTTTGTGGATATGAAATCTTTGAACCTATCCAAAATGTAAAGATGGTTAATCAAAAATAACGAC